>NW_020717234.1:39359-55504 GCF_900518725.1 Notechis scutatus
TCTTTCCTTCCTTCCCTTTTGGACACTGAAATACATGCCAGTGCCTTGAAGAATTTCAGAACGCACCAAAAAAGATTCTTTCATCTGCTTTTATTTGCTCCGGATGAGCAAGGAAGTGATAGGAAGAGGAGAGAAGTCTGTCCGTCCACTAGCAATTAAAAAAGGACCCTCCCCTCCCCCACAATCAAAGGGGGTCCTTCAGAAGACCTGGATGCAGAAATCGCAATCCCAGGATACGGCAAAAGTGGCGAGCAGAGAAGCTGTAAAGTGTGTACAAAAAAAACCTTCTTCTGTATGGGGTCAAAAGAAAGGAACTCGGGCCAAAATTTCACGGAAGAAGGAATTCAACGTGGTTGGCTTCCCACACTCCCAGCACTGAAGTCGGGGTGTGTCTGTACGTGTTCAGCATTTCTTCACGTTGCACTGGTTTGCCGACTGGCACCCCTTCGCACAGACCGTGTCATCACAACTTTTCACACACTTCACGCCCTTGCAGGGATCCATGCAAGCCACGGGCTCAGGTGCGGCGCATTTCGTGGCACACTTGGTGGCCCCCTTGGAGGCAGCACAGACATTGCAACAGGGGTCTTGGCAGAGCACCACGGCAGGGGCCAGCGGCGCTGCGACAGGAGAGAGGCATACAGGGGAAGCGCAGACGGGGGCACAGCCACCTTGGCTCTGGATGGGGGCCACAGATCCACAGCAGGCCGCACACTGGCAGCCCTGTGGTTGGGGGACGCAAACGGTGCTGTTTTGCCCCTGGTTCTGGCTCACAGAGATGGTGGCACAGGGAGAGAAGCTTTGGGTCTGCACCGGAGTCAATACCACGGGTCCGCAACCCTCGTGGCAAATTTTGGTGCACTGGCCCGAGCTTTGGCCTTGGGACGCGCAGATGGCCCCGGTGGGAGAGTCGCAGACGTCGATGTCCTGGCTTTGCGACGGGGAGATGCAGACAGTGGTTCCAGGACCCACGCAGACGGTGGCACCCTTCAGGCAGGGGGGAGGGAGGCAAGGTTGTTTGCACTGGTAAGACATCGGGGATGGAAGATGGCTTGTTCTGCAAAAGGAAAACCAGACATTTCAGAATAGTTCTTTTTGGGAAAAGGTTAGCTATCCAACAATCCTTCTGCCATCCCTTTTGTGCAACCTGGTGACATAACTTCAAAAGCACAGGACTTGAACCACAATTCTTCAGGAGACGGATTCTTTCTCTACCATTGTTCCTTCAGTTGGAGAATCAGTGAGAGAGGACGGGGCCCAGTCCAAAGTTATTCTGAACAGAATAACAGAGTTGGAAGGGACCTTGGAGGTCTTCTAGTCCAACCCTCTGCGCAACCCGAAATGGCCAATCTCTTCTTGAAAATCTCCAGTGTTGGAGCATTTACAACTCCTGGAGGGAAGCTGTTCCACTGATTAATTGTTCTAACTGTCAGGAAATTTCTCCTTAGTTTTAGGTTGCTTCTCTCCTAGATTAGTTTCCATCCGTTGCTTCTTGTCCTGCCTTCAGGTGCTTTGGAAAATAAGCTGACCTTGTCTTCTTTATGGCAGCCCCTCAATTTTTGGAAGACTGCTCTCATGTCACTCCCACTTTCTTTTAATTAAATTAGACAAAACTAATTCAATTAACAGCCTCATCCTACACAGATACCAACCCCCCCCTAGAATTCCATGAAACTTGCTCCTGGAAAAATAGTTATTGTTACTGCAGCTTATAGTATGATCATAAGTTGATTGTAACAGTATGTGAGAATGGCCTTGGGAGACCGGAAGGAGAGAGGAAGACTGGACAACCAGTGTGTAAAGGGTATCTCAAACATGGAAGAGGGAGAGTATGGAACATATCTTGGAACAGACTCTCCCTAATTTACCAGAGAGTAAAAGGATAGGATCAGAGCAATCTTTTCCCTCTTGCAAAATTCTGTTAATGGAACTCTACAATAAAAATAAAATTAGTGCTTCTGGTTGTGCTTCTTCTCTGAAGCAACTTACAAGACTACAATTTATTGACTCAGGAATAATCCTATTGGGTCAAAGGGCCCCCACATCGCGACAGAAGAGCTGAGTTTGCAAAACACCTTTTATCCCGGATTAAGGAATTATTTCCAGCCACCGGGAGAGGTTTTTACAATCCGCTAACATTCCCGGAAGAAAACCAAAAGAAAGATTAAAATGAGGGATGGAAAACCGGTTTGCTGGGCCTGATTAAATCTCTGGTATGAATATTGTATGCTAAATATATTTTGGGGAAACTCCTATGGAACCACGGCTGAAGTTCCTACCATCCGTTCTTAAAATGAATTCCATTTTAGTGAGTTTTTGGCTGAAGGGTGGGAAGTTTCAATGACTTTTTACTTCCCATCATGCCAACAAGGTAGCCACCCAACATTAACAGAAGCCCCTTAAGTTTCCCTCGAGGTGAGTGTGAAGATTTCTTCATGATAAGATTGCCTCATTCTACTTTTCTACAACCTGGTTATCTTCTCTCCATCTTTCTTCAATCTTTCCTCTCTCCACCTCTGGGAATGTCTGCTCCAACCAAATACAATTCACCTCCCTTGCATGTCTCCACTCTGTTCCAGTCCTTTCTTTGTACCCTGTAATTCTCCAATCTTTAAGAGATTGCTTTCTCCGGCATCTTGAAGGGTTGGGTTGGGTTGATCCCTCATTCCTTTCTGTCTAAATATCATAAACTGCCCTGAAGACACCAGTGAGGATTGCTACCTCGACTCTTCCCAACCATTTTCAGCCCCCCGCTTGATGGAACATTGCCACAAGGTTCTTGGTTGCTAAAGATGTTTCCAGATCCTTTGGAGAACAAAAGGGAGACACTTACCGCAGTGGTTGGCAAGCAGCAGGACTTTCCAGGAAGCTGATGTTCTCTTGAAGGACACCTTCAGATCTGGTCTCTTTTATATGGCTCGGAGCAGACTGGCCTCCAGAAAATTGCCCCGGGCAAGAAAGAAACATATGGTTAGGATAATCCCAATGAATTCCACCTAGTGTTCTTCAAATTGCTGATGGACCAGCCTCGTTAGTTTTGGATGGAATTGGGTGAGCGGAAGTCCTAATGAGAAGGTTCATACACGTGGAGTGGGAGACATTGACGCCTGATCTTCTGAGACGAGATGGAAGTGGTTGATGCACGTGGAAGCAACAAAGGGGCTAGGCTAGCTAAAAAAACACCTAGAATGGATTACTTTTTTTGAGGACACTCATCTACAGGCTCCTGTTGCTCTTATCTTCAGCCAGAAAGACCAAGATCTTCTGTTGGAAGTGTTGGTGACTCCCATTGCTTGGATGTTTGTTAGCTTTTGGGAGCTCGATTGGGAATGGTGGTCAGTTAGAAGATAACTGTGGGGCCCAATCCATCTTAGAACATCATTCCAGAAGGAAAACCAGCACCACAAATTAGCTGCTAGCTGATGTTTTATGTATACAGAGTCAAATAATTCGACTGCGGACATTAGGAAATGCAAAATATATGCATGAAGCTGCCATCATCTCATTGTTCAAGTCGAGCCAACGCGGATGTGTGTTGTAAATGATTAAAATTTGGCACACCGTCTGCAAACATTTCTACAACCGCCATTGGTCCCTTAGGAATGTAACCACAGGGAAAACGTGTGTGTGTGTGTGTGGAGCTTTGATTGTCTCATCCTGGTTTTATTATTTTTAGTTTTATTCTTGGTAAAAGAAGGCAGGAAAAAGAGCAGAGCAAACATAACCAAAGGAGCTAATTCTACTTCATTGGAAAGTGATCTTAAGAGGATCTTGCAGGTCTGAAAGTACAAATATCCCACTGCCTCTTTTATAGCCTGCGATGTTACAGTAGATTCTTTCTTCTTCCCACCTCCCTGTCCTTTATATAGCTGTGGGCTAAGTTGCCTCTTATCTGATTGTTCCCGAGGCAGCATTTCTTACATCCATCTCCCCAGGTTTTCCCCACATACCATTATAGAAGAGAAGGTGACAGGAATTGCTGGATCCAGTTTCAGATCCAGCTGGGATCAAGAGCCAATCCCACTTCTTTTTTTTTTGCTGCAGTGGTGAAGTTTGGTGCAAAGCAACAGGATTCGCTTGTGTTGAAAAAATGTACAACACATTTGGCAGAGGGAGTATTTACTTGAAGTTACAGTTGGAGACCCTGAAAGGAATTCTGTGCAATTAAAAGTTGAGGTGTATTTCAATGACAAGAAGGCTGGGATCAATTAGTATTTAACAGAATAATAAGGTTGGAAGAGACCTTGTAGGTCATCTAGTCCACACCCCCCCCAATTATATTTAACTGCCTATAATTATCTTCTGGGCCTTAAGATAACCTCCATTCGACAAAATTGCTTTTTTTTTAAAAAAAGATAAAGATTAATTGTTCATAGGACTTATGGATGGATAGAATATGCTCAATTCATGCATCTTTCTCTTTGACTAAACCTAATTGAAAGAACATCTAATTGAAAGAAGAGCCAGTCATGTGCTGTTAGATCCAGAAAAATAACAATTACAAATAATTTTACAAAATTCAGTGTTGATTTTATATTGGGTAACAATGTCATCTGTTTCATGTTCTCTTTTGATTGGATTTTGACTTTTGCCTATAGCTAAAGTCAAATGCAATAAACAACCACAAAAAAATGAACCACCACACCAAAAAACAAAACAAAACAAAACAAGCGAGATAGAAAACAATCTGTAATTAAATAGCATTTTTTCTTTTTTGCAGTTCAATGCTTTACTTCAGAAAACCATTAGAACGCTGTTCCCGAGGGCATGCATTTACTTATACACCCTGGAACAATAAATCAGATATTTAACACAAATATACGTGTCACAGCAACTTAAAAGTTGGGTAATTTTTCTTACTCTGCAAACCGCGTTTTGGATTTTGATTGCTTGGCATAAAAACCTAGGCAAGGCCAGGTGGAAAAGAAAAGAAGAGAAAAGAAACAGGTCTGGCTGAACTTTAAATCTGCACATGAATTAAATCTGCACACAGATCTCTTTAAAAGCAAAGTCATGGACATGCATGACTCCCTCAGCACTAAATCACTCCAGTAGCTGTCATCTTAAAAATTTGCAAATTCGACAGCAGGGTTTGGTGCCACTCCCAAATTTTGGAAGAGCTGTGTTTTGCGGCCACGGACCTGAAATAGCAGATCGCGTTTTAATAGTTTTGGGTAGGGGAGTGTGTGTGTGTGTGTGTTGAAACAGATGTGCACAGGGAAGGAACTGGTTAGAGTTTAAATTTAGGCCCTCTCAAACACAGAGAAGGGATTTGGCATGAAGTATTGTGTTCGATACATTAGAGTCACGTACGGCTAGTCTGTCTGTCTGTCTTTATTTATTTATTTATTTACTTGTCAAGAGATTATTGGATAATAGGTATAAATATAAACATGGTTATGAATACATGAAATGGATACATATAAGAAAAATAAAAAAGAAACAATAGGACAGGGACGGTAGGCACGTTGGTGCACTTATGCACGCCCCCTGCAGACCTCTTAGGAAAGGGGTGAGATCAATAGTAGACAGTCCAAGGTTAAAGTTTTTGGGGTTTGGGGAAGAAACCACAGAGTCAGGTAGAGTATTCCAGACATTGACCACTCTGTGGCTGAAGTCATAGTTCCTGCAATCGAGTTTTGTGCGGTTTACCTTGAGTTTGTATCTATTGTGTGCAAACAAAAGTATTGTGCTTGAAGCTGAAGTATTCATTGACAGGTAGGACATTGCAATAGATAATTTTATGTACTATACTTAGATCGGACAGAAGGCGGCATAGTTCTAGGTAGTCACAGTTCATTTAGTGACCGTTCAAAGTTTCAACAGCTCCAGAAAAAATGACCTGATGGCCATTTTTCATGCTTACGGAAAGTTGCAGCATCTCTACGGTTGCGTGATCAAAATTCAGCTGCTTGGCAAGTGACTCATAGTGATTCACTTAACAACGGTGGAAAGAAAAGTAGTAAAATTCACGTAACAAATGTCTTACTTAGCAAGCAGAAATTTTGGGCCCCATCGTGGTTGTATTTCGAGGACTTACCTGTATAAATCTTTCTGAGAGTTGTGGAGGCCACTTGGAGGTTGATCTGTGGCCTCCGAGCGGCCTGAATGACTCTCAGAAAGAGTACTAACGAACGGATGACTGCTAAGCAATATAAGTCCAGCCATCGGCCACCATTCAGTCAGAATGAAAGAAGCTTCTTGGTTGAGAAGTGAAACATCTTCAAGGAAAAAGAAAGTTCAATTGTCTTTTGGAAAAAGAGCACATTTGCGACAAAATTATTCCAAAAAACTGTGTAATCAACCAGGAAACCTCATCCAGATCAAACATTGGAAGAATTTATTGGTAGGTTTGGAGGGGAATATTTTGATTTTGATGTCCTAACTTGGACATTAAGAGCCTCTCTATATTTGTGATCTAAGGTAGCAATTATTAGGACGAGTCAAGCCATCAATCAAATTGTTTATTACAGCCGTAAGTCCAGGTACAGTAAACTATTTAGTAATAGAATTGTCATAGTCATCTACATATATAAAACAGTCACCTATGTATATGCAATAGTCATCTATGTATATAAAACAGAAAAACAATTAATGTAAGATCTAAAGATAATGAGGTGTATAATAAAATAATATTATATTATGATGTTATGAAAATATTATAAAAGTGATGAATAAATAGATGGAGAGCTTAATAAGATAGAAGAAATTGGTTTGGAGTTTGTTAAACAATCACCCTCATAATTTCGTTTTCAGGCTTTAGCTGTGATTTTTTGTTTGTTTGGTAATTTTTCCCCTTCCAACAAACGACCAAGGCCTGCTTCTAACTTGAGGGCATGTGATGAAGAACATCAGAAAAATAAAGGAGGCTTTCGACGATCAAACTGGATATAGTAAATTCACTTAGTCATTCTTTGGGGAAAATAACAATTAAGAGAATTAAGTGGGTGACCCATCAATTCATGAAGGATCTTGAGTCTTCCAGAATGGAATTTGCTCTCTCATCCGATGGGTGGATCAAAAGCAAAGTTCTCAAGAACTTATGTCATTCTTTTGTCCTGCAAAAGACTGAATGGATTCAGGAAACTTACTGTATTTGGTTTCCCCATTGGAATTGCAAATGGCAGCAAGCATCGTTGCCCCAAGAAATCAACTTTGAAGAGTCTTTGATGACTTGTGACAAAGCTAGGGTGGTTGTCGCATGATTATGATCTTGTGTCAGGTGCCACAACATCAGAGTGATGTTGCATTCTTTGCACAGCAACGCCTAATGTAGCTATACTGGAAGTAACAGCTTCATATCTTTCTTTGCCGAGGACAAATTTCCAATATTTCATTTTAATAATAATAATAGCAGTAATTGATAAAACCTGTTGGTACGCCCATTTTGCTTCTTTATGGAAAGATATAGAAATTAATACCATGGCCAAAGCTGCCCCTAATTTAGATGGTGGTGAATTCTGCTTGCTACATAATTTGGAATAAGTGGGCAAGGAGACAAGGAGGAAGATGAAAGGAAGAAATCTAGCAGAGATCTGCTGGCTTAGCTTCAAATGCTCTGCAGCTGGAGAGTATAACGAGAATCCATGAGAATCCTGGTTTCTACTGAATGTTGGGTAAAATGTCCTGTGTTGTCCAGACAGTTTAGAGTTAGTGGGATTTGGGATAGTTAGTTAGGAATTGAGAGCCGTCTCCTTAAGGGAATGCATCATGGTAAATGTAGTTAAGGTATCCTGGGAAATGTAGTACATGTCATGTGGTCACATCTGTAATCCTGATTGGTCACTGAATTGACCTTGGTGGATCGGGGGAGGTTTCTTCACTCTTGCCTGAACACACAGCCACATGGTAGCAGCTCTACCCCCTGCCTCTACGATATGGGATGAGAGAGATAGCCATCTTTTTACCCATAAAGACAGATATGCAAAGGATTGGACATTAAGAAGAACCTCGTCATAACTGTGAGTCTATAAGGATGCCTGATGAACCAATAAAAGAGACTTTGTATGGATGCTTTGTGGAGTTTATCTATCTGCCTTTGTACAGTATTTGTACAGGACAGGACAGGCAGAACATGTCCAAACATCAAGAATGTTGGTGAATCCAACCCACCAGGCAGAACTGGAATGGTTATTAGCCACCTTTCATCTAGTGAAGGACTTCAACTGAAGATTGTCCATCCTTTTTTGATGCTTCCCCTCAGCAAGGAAGAACCTCTAAGATATAAGGAATGGTTCCACCATTGAACTGCCCCTTAACCCTCAAGAATGTTTCCTTAATGGTCCATGAAGATCTGGTCTTCCTATGTTGCTAGAATTACTCCTCAGGAGAAAATAAAATATGTGAGGTCCTTCAGATATTTCCTACAACATTCCATCAAGTCTTCTCCTCTCTGGCCTAAACATTCCATGCTCCTTCTGACTTCCCACATTAGATTTCCCTCTCCACAACTTCCTGATCAGCTCCAATGTTTTCTTGTGAAACCATTTCTCTAAGGCAGGGATCCCCAACCTTTTCGACGCCGCGGCCCGGTTCCGGTGTCAGCTGGGCGCCGCGGCCCGGTTCCGGCGTCAGCTGGGCGCCGCCATCTTTTTTTGACGAAAAATCACTTCCGGTGACGTCACCGGAAGTGATTTTTCGTCAAAAAAGATGGCGGCGCCCAGCAACCAGCGGCCCGGTAAGGCTTGTTCCGCGGCCCGGTACCGGTCCGCGGACCGGCGGTTGGGGACCCCTGCTCTAAGGTCCAACCTTCCATCCTTTCTTTGAGTTCAGTTACTCTCTCATCAAACAAGTTGACCAAACACAACACCCAGTAAGGTTTTTTTTAACGACCTTTTATTTGCTTTAGGAAATATTTTAGGCAGAGCTCAGATAAGAAGGAGACAAATTTTTTTTGGGGGGGATAATATGATCCCATGGCGCAGTGTAGTGAAGAACAAGGACTCGCTTCTGATAATGTCCTGGGGTTTGTGACACAACTGATGCACTCACAGCTGGCATTGTTCCAAAAATGAGTGGTGAACACAATGATGTCATCACATCCATGTCATCAATCTGGCAGCATCACACAATGGATTGTGATTTGGACATCGTCGTGGTGTCTTAGGGACACCGCGGTCAAGGAGGGTGAAAACGAGCAGAGCTTAACCCTTCCCTTCTTCCTTAAAATGGACCCTGATCAGTTGTCAGGACGACATGGGGGCTTAAAGATAGTTGGTGGGCACACACAACCAGGGAAGAGAGTCCTTGAAATGAGAAGCGAAAAGAGAAGAAAAACACAGAGCAAGGAGAAAGAATATTCCGTGTCGAGTCAGGGTGGTCCTTCCATTCCTGAGCTTATGTCTGACAGCCACTGCAACACACGCACGACGAGGTGGGAGCACTCCTGGGTTGCACAAGATGTAGAGTTATGGGCCCGCACAAGGGTGCAGGAGCAGGGGCCGGGGCGGGAACAGCACAGATAGTCAATGTTTGGGCAGGACCAGGCTTAGCGGCCTGCACAGGGATCCCACAACAAGAGACAGATTGACATTGTGATTGAGCCACGGCCTGCACCGGGACACAAATGGTCAACGTTTGAGGCAGTGGCGTGGCAGATTTGGTCTGTAAAGGGATCCTGCAGCAAGTAATCGATTGACTTTGAGCTGGGGCCTGGGCTGGAACAGCACAGATCAACACTGTTTGAGGAGGGGAAGAACTGGTGCACTGTACGGGTATCCCGCAGCAAGTCACAGACTGAGTCGGAGCAGGGGCCGGGACAGCGCAGATGGACACTGTTTGAGGAGGGGAAGAACAGGTGGACTGTACAGGTATCCCGCAGCAAGTCACAGACTGAGTCGGAGCAGGGGCCGGGACAGCGCAGATCGACACTGTTTGAGGAGGAGGAGAGGGAGGTGAGGCCGATACGGGTACCCCACAACAACAGGCACAGGCTGCTGAGCTTGATTTGGTCTGTGAGCTTGATTTTGTGCCAATCTTCAAGCATGCTGGGAGCTCAGGAGGGAGTTTGCACTGGTGAGTCATCCTCAGGTTTCAGGGAGACGACAGTTGCCTGAAAAAAGACAGAGGTGGGAGTTTATTCAGGTTTTTTTGGGGGGGCGGCGGGGTTTAGTGGTACTCCTTTCTTTTTCAGTTGTCACAAATCATCGCCACCATTTTGTCCTAATTCTATCAGGTCTGGAGGAGGAGCCAAACCAGGTAAAGATATGAAGTGGTTAGCAATAGCACTTAGATTTATATACCACTTCACAGCCCTTTACAGCCCCCTCTAAGCAATTGACAGAGTCAGCCTATTGCCTCCCCAACCATCTGGGTCCTCATTTCACCAACCTTGGAAGGATGGAAGGCATTTTACCGACCTCAAGAAGGATTGGGATAACCTTGAGCCAGTCAGAATTGAACTCCTGGCAGTAGGAATGCAGAGTTAGCCTGCAATATTGCATTCTAACCACTGTGCCACCATGGTTCTTAGTGAGAACTCATTGTCCACTGCCCACCTTCTCACCACAACCAAATCCATATGTCTGGACCATTAAGAAGAAGACTTGGAAGAGAGCTCGCAGTCCAACAAGTCAACCCTGCACCAGCCCAGAGGGAACCAACACTAGTACAGCAATGTTGAGGAACAGGAAAAAGATAAGAGAAGCTGAAGTCCAGGCCACAACGGTAACCAATTGTGGTTGTAAGTTGAGGACTACCTTGGTTATAGAGCAGGAAGTTAGGTGCCCAAACCAAAACACCTTTAGAGAACTAGAGTAACTTCCAAATTGACAGGAATAAGTGCCAAAGCAATTTACCCTGATTTTCATCTTGAAAGCTATAATTAGGGACCTCAAATGAACTGCTCCAGGGGAACACAATTCCAAGAAAAGCTAATACAGATCTCCAGATTCCTTTAGATGAACATCTACCATTCTTCTGTGCCTCTCTGGAGAATCTCGTTCCTCCCCTGCTCATTTCCTCCATCCACCAGGTTAAAGATTTCCACCAAAAATGTCCACAGCTATTTCTCCGGAAACATCCCAAACCAAGCTTCTGTTGGTCAGGTTGGAAGATGAAGGTCCCAGAAAGACTAAACCCAACTTGCAGAAAAGTGATGTCTCCAAGTCTTCTTCATTATCAAGGACAACACTGTTGGTTCACCCCCAAAACAATTGTCCATTGACAGCCTTCCATGGTCCCGTGATGATGGTAGAGGTAGAAGATACAGGAAGGTAAAAGATTTCCCCAGTAGATTCCAACACACTTACCTGGATCAGTATTGATAGAAGTGACTTGTCAATGAGCCAAGCATAGAATGGCCATCTGGGAGGACTTAAATCCTTTTTATATGGTTCTTTAGAACACAAGGACCCGGAAATTAGGAGCCCAGGGCAACGAAGAAGGAATTAAATTTGGGTGACCCTTCAATTACTCCAAATCTTCATTAACACAAATGTGGAATGTTTTTAATTGGAAAGCAGAGGACCATAGGGCATGAAACCAATGCTGATTACTCATGGTATCCTCCGGAGAACATCCCTATCTTCAAAGATTGGTGGCCATGAACCCAGTTCTTCATCCGGTGCCTCCATTTTGGTCTTTTCGTTCTTCTCAGAGAGCAGGAAAGAGACCCCCCCCGGATTATGTAAGCCCCCCCAGAGTAGCCCCACGATGACCACGGGGGCAAATACCTTTCAGAAATAAATCAATTATGAATGCAGGCTTGGCAATTTTTTTTTTTCCAAAAAGTGATCAGTTCCTTCTGTCTGGGATTGTCCTTGTGCTGACTGGCATGTCTCAGCGAGTGGAAATATCTGCAGAACCTTCTTTGGCTTGATTAATTGGGGACAGGATTCTGGGCTATAGAAATGGATTGATAATTGATGGATTGGTTGATTGCATGATTGCATGAATGAACGAACAAATGTTGGTTCAGGAATTTTATTCCTTTTAAAATTTATTAGCTGCTCATCTTGATAACTATGGGCAGCTTATAATATTAGCAGATAAAATGGTGTTATAGCAATAGAACTTAGACTTATATACTGCTTTATAGTGCTTTATAGCCCTCTCTAAGTGGTTTACAGAGTCAGCATATTGCCCCCAGCAATCTGACTCCTCATTTTACTGATCTTGGGAGGATGGGAGGCTGAGTCAACCTTGAGCCTGGTGGGATCTATATATTTATATATAGAGAAACATATCTATATCTAGATATACAGATATAGATAGATTAGGTATAGAGATATAGAGACAGATAGATATATTTGTTTTATCTCAAAACATTTTTGCTATATATTATACCATTTTATCTTTTAATATTGTAAGCTGCCCAGATTTATCAAGATATGATAAAACAATACCTTAAAATTAAGAAAAAAGGTAAAACGGTATAATTTGCAATAATGTAAATGCACGCATACGAATACATGCCATATAAATCCAATGCTACAAAATACTACAGAATGGGACGTGAAACAAACCCATCTATTTGTTTTTTTCTGCGATTATCCTCCCAGACAAATGAAGAGGTTGGATTGAAATCCCTTCTCATGAATTAGATACAGTAGGATTTTTTTTTTTTTTTTTAAGAAGAAGTCATTGACCAAATTTTCAGGCTCCACAAAGAAACCAACAAACATTGAAACTTAGCAACCAACAAACTGAGGTGGCCAGGAGGCATGCAAAGTATGGGCTTTTGCAAAATCTTTTAATGAAGGAAGCAATGAGCACATTTTCTTTTTCCCCAAGGATAGCTTAACTAATCAACCCAAGTTTGATTAAAACTCAGCCTGATGCCTTCTTCCTGCTGGCCCCTCGCAGGAGAGGTGTCAAAGCAATTTGCTGTTCTCCAACATGAAAACCTCTCATTACCCCCAAATGAACAGATGGCTGCGAAAATCCCTAAATGGCAGCATGACCCCTAGCGTCGCCCACTGTAGCTGGTGATATGGCCGCCAGTTTGGAATTGATACAGAGATTTTCGGCGTGCCAAACATTCCCTAAATATCTCATCATTCCTCACAACAAACCAGGAATGGTGACCTGGCAGATGGAACCAGATTGGGTGAATCAAGCGGAGAGAAAAAAAAAAATGGAACTGCATCGTTCACCCCGTATCACATCAGCTAATCGCTAAATCATAAGACTAGAGCCACAGTTACATTGCCATGTGTTCTTCAACACTCTTTCTGGACAATGTTTTTCTCTCCAAACACACATATTTAATGTGTCAACAATGACCTTGTGGCAGCCCCAAATCTGATTCAAGATGGATCTCATGAGCCGTCGTCTAAATTCTTGACTGCTGGCGTTTGCAGATAATTCGTTGTCGGTTCTGGAAGATTCTTTAAAGTGAATGGGAATATTAATGGGCAAGAGTTTGGAGATTAGCAGGATTTAAGATGAACAAGCAGAAGACAAAGATGCTAACAGAGAGAGAGAGAGAGAGAGAGAGAGAGAGAGAGAGAGAGAGAGAGAGAGAGAGAGAGAGAGAGAGAGAGAGAAGATCCAACAGAACTGATTAATAAACGGGGTTTGTGGTTGAGAAAAAGGAAAACTATCTGGACATCACTATGCTCAAATAAGAGCTGTATGTTATTTCAAACTAATTATGTTAAGGCATGGGACAACATTAAAACACATAAGAGAAAATATAATTATCATTGGGGAGGATGTCTGAGATAAAATTAATGGTTCATTTATTTCTGAGATGAATTTAATGTCTTACCTAACACAATGTTTTTGTTCCAGAGAATATCTGTTTCAACAACCAATGCACCATTTCAGCAATGGTGGGAGGGTATATCTAAATTTGTGTGGAAGGGACCAAAACCACAAATTAAATTATAAGGTATAATAAATTGCAAAGGAAAGAAAGGATCAGGTCTACCTGATTTGAAATTGTATTTTGCACCCTGGTGGTTTTGTTTGGATGAAAGAGAAGTTAAAAAAAAAACCCGAAATAAAAGTGTTTGCTGAGAAATAAAAGAAATAAACAAAAGAGTTGGAAGGGCACTGTTTGAGGTTTGGCTGGCATGGATTTTGTGACACATTAAAGTCCGCATAATTGTGGATTTTAAAAATCATGATGTTACAGGCAACTTATGGTGAATATGGAATGGCTACCAACCCCAGTTGTGCTCCCAAACCCCCTTTGTGGTTGTAAGCCCAAGAAGCATTTTATAGACGAAAAATAATAGGCTATCTCAAAGATTTAATTTTTTGTGAGATACTAGAATTTTGTCAAAGGAGAATGTAAAATGAAATCAAGAGAAGACTTTGGTGGCTGGGGAATATAACTGTGAATGATGCTCTTATTTATAATTATTTTTAAATACTGGAAAGATGTAAAGGAGTCAGACAAAATTATGAAAATTGTAAGGAGGAGTTTGAAAAAGAATGGCATACACACAATGAATATATTGTTCCTAAAATGTATAAACCTTTATGAATTTATACAATAGGTCATCAGAAGAAGAAAGTTACTGCATGTTGTAAAAATAGAGGTAAATGGCATATGATTTCTTTTGTTCTGTAGCTGTTCTGTACACGTTCTTTGTGGCTAAGATACTCTTCATTCTGTGTGTCTTTCAAATGCACTTTTATTCTGTGTTTTTTTAGTGGTTGGGAGCAGCAATCCACCTCGTAAAATTCTTTTTTTTAAAAAAAATGTGGATTTGAGACATTGAGTCTCCAGATCCTTTTCTACAAGGGATGCTGGGAAATTATTATTTTATTTATGCAAAGAACGCTCAGCTCAGCCCTCCATGCCTCCAACACCCATATCTAGAAGGGCTGAGAAAGCCGACCACATTTTTTTTCACCACAACCTGTTGAAGATCGTTGTCACCTTGATAACTGTAGAATTGCAGAGAGCTTGTGTGATTCCGTGTTTCTTCCAGAGTTGTCACCTCCTTTGTGGCTTGCTCATGATTGCCCAATGGGCTGTTAATTTCCTCTGCTGCTTGTGGTTTGCAATTTTCACACCCGACTTGCAAATATGTGAATCAGGAGGAAAGGTGATGAAATGGCACATTGTCACCCTGCTGTTTTCTTGAGAAATAAGTTTGGGGTGTGGAAGAGGGGAGGAGAGAGAAGACGAACTTGGACAGGGCGAGGTCAACATGGACAGGGCTGAAGTGGAAAGATGGTGGACAGGTGGCTTTGAGGTGATGGGACAAAGAAGCTCATGAACTGTAGATGTTCCTCTAGTTCTGGAGATATAAAACCCCACAGTAGTCCAGAAAGTATCAATCAGGCTTTGGGGGCAGCCCGTTACTTGATGAAAAGAAGGCATACTTTGAAGCCAGAAATATTTGCTCATTTCTCCCCATAGCAGGACCCAAGTTGTAGAATGATAGGCCTAGGACCCATCCCCACAAAAAACAACCACAACAACCATATTCACTCAGTCATGGACAGCTTTTATTCAACATAGAAGTGCTACCAAAAGGAAATTTGAGGAGAAAGGAGAACATGACACCAAAGCCACCAGAACCCAGGACATACGAGACTTCCCACGAAAAGAGATACTCAGAATTCTCTGCTATAGACATCTAGCAAACTTCATAAAGCTACAATTCCCAGGATTCTCCACTACTGATGCATCCTGGGAGTCGTAGTCCCTTTTCACCAAGAGACTGGAGATACCACGAGGTGGAGTGAAGCATCGGGGAAAGGGTTCTTATGCGTTCTAAACGGGATTTGTGTCTTCAGAATCCAGTTGGTGAACTGTGTTGGGAGGACACTTACTTCTTAGTGAAAGTTGTATTCAGTGGGGGGCAAGTTTGGGATACGGAATGGGTGCCTATATTTGGACAGGAAACACCCCATTTCCCCACCCACTTTTGCACAACTTGCGGGACAGTAAAAGCAGAAGCATTATAACAGGAGTTTGCGGCACATGGGGAAAGGATGGGTCAGGAAGGGGTGAGTGGGGCTGAAATCACACCCTTAGTGGCACAAGGAATTGGGCAAGCACACTGGGGCGGCGAAGGGATTGCACTCACACATTTTGTGGCACAGGGGCACGGCATGGTGGTACCCTTTGTGGCATATGGGATTGTAGTCATGCCCTTAGTGGCGCATGAGACTGGGCTGGTGCATTTTGAGGTGGGTAAAATTTCCATATCACATGGGTGGATGTCGGCACCCTTGGTGCC
>NW_020717234.1:63658-81744 GCF_900518725.1 Notechis scutatus
ATCTATCTATCTATCTATCTATCTATCTATCTATCTATCTATCTATCCATCCATCCATCCATCTATCTATCTATCTAATCTATCTATCTATCTAATCTATCATCTATCTATATCTATCTCATCTATCTCTATAATCTATCATCTATCATCATCTATATGTCATTTATTTATCTAATTATCTATCATCCATATATGTCATTTATCTAATCTCTCTCTCTATGTCATCTATATATGATCTATATATGTCACCTATCATCTATATATGTTATTTATCTAATATCTATCTATTATTTATCTATCTATCTGTATCATCTGTCTATCTATCTATCTATCTATCTATCCATCCATCCATCCATCCATCCATCTATCTATCTATCTTTAGCACCATTTATCGATCTCTATGCAATCATCAAGAAATCAACCAGAAAATCAGAACACAACATGAAAGAAAGAAAGAAAGAAAGAAAGAAAGAAAGAAAGAAGAAAGAAAGAAAGAAAGAAAGAAAGAAAGAAAGAAAGAAAGAAAGAAAGAAAGAAAGAAAGAAAGAGGACAATGTCCAGACTGCGGTTCAAATTAATTTAATTATATTTTCCTTCTCCTTCAGATGCTCTCTTTCTCTCTCACACACGCCCAGACTCATAAATACAGAATACAGTTGACGCAGTGCAATCAAGCCACTCAAGACAGGAAACAGTTAATGAGATGTACAACCGTTTCAGCAAACCTACCTGACAACATCTGATTTTGTCTTATTTTAAAAAGCAAATGCCTCACCTGGGTAGGTCACCCAAATGAGACAACCTTTGCGAGGCTAGGTTTTAATGAACCAGAGCAATCTTGTGGGAGGCCTCACGGTCGATGGAAAGTTAATTGCATTGTTATTTAGCCTGAGATAGCATTCTGCGGAGATAAGATTTTAAAATGTATTTGTTATGATTTATTTATTAAGGAAATCGTTTCATGCTTTTTTTTCTTCCTTCTTTGAGACAGGATAGCTGCAAGAGCAAAAAAATAATAATAATTACGATTGGAGGGCCATCCGTTTTATCATTTTTAAGAGGAGGGGGCTCAACTCTTCAAGTCTGGTGTCCACTCAAAATAAGAGTCATGGACATCAAGGTGTCACCAAAAATAAGAGTCATGGACATCTAAGGTGTCCATCAAAAATAGAGTTGTGGACATCTGAGGTAGGACCTGGCAGAAAAGAACCATTTTCTTCTGACTGCCCAGATGTTCTGATGTGGTCCAGATATGGTCCCAAGCATAGAAACTTTTTCAGTGACCGGATGTCACTCTTGACTGTTTTTGCGGGAGAGGGAAGTTGAATGGCAAAGGGTCTAGTCCTTGGGTGTTTGAGATGGAAAGCACTTCCATATTTGGCCAACCAGAAGAGGAGATTTTGTGCCCAGCCAACCAGATGTTCTATGCAATGCCACCCCTCTTAACTAGTACCCAAAGCCATGCCAAATTAAAAACCAATCTGCTTTGGCAACCTAATTTACTCCTCCAATTTGTGTGTAAAAATTCTGACGTCAGGGGAAAGAGAAGGAACAGGGTCCATATTCATGGGCCAGGAAGGGTGGAGAAATGTGGAGACCAAGTCTGAGTATATTATGTAAAGAAGGAGATAAAACAAGTTATGGAGCTGACTCAATACAACAATTCTTCTAGCTTGCTTCTTATCTAATTCCTTTGGTATTTATTTCCCACAAATCAAGTTTGCTGGTCCTCTATAAAAGTCATAGGCATCTAATCATCCTCAATCAATCCGATATCGCTTTGCAGACACGGTACGTGCAGGTGAATCTGGTAAGTTCTTCTCTTCTAAGCTGCATCTTTGAATGGAGATGGTCTCTGGTTTGAACGTACCCATTATCTTCAGGTAGTGATTAGAAAGAAAGTATATCCAGATATCTCAGAGAACTTCTATTGGTCAGGAGCACCTAACCTTTGTCAACAAGAGTAGTTTGAGAATCCCAGCTAGACATATTATGGTTTCAACCTCTTTAGAAGGTTCAACTGAAGAACCAAGACTAACCTAGATCCTTTTGCTAAGATCAGATTGTATTTTTCTTCTTTCTTGAACTTCTCCATCTTCAGCTGTCTTCTTATGATATGATTCAATGGATTATATAAATAGAGTGATTCAATAATCAGGTTAAGCGTCCTCATTTTCTGCCTTTCTCAACCAACGGACTAGAGTCAGTTCCTTGTGCTGGGTTGATGGGAGGGTCAAATTTGGTTGAAGACCAGAAGAATTGAAGCTGAGGGCAGGGGAAGCCTTAGTGCTACTGGTTGTAAACCCACAGTTCAGAGAGTGAATTTTATCTGCTATGAGTTATCGTTCCTCAAGTATCTCCATCTTTGACCTCTCAACCTTCTTGTATTTTTACTTGAAGTTCTCCTGGTTGACCTTCAAACTTGGCATGAGGTGAGTTACAGAGACCTTTAAAAATCAGCCACTAAAAACATGTTCTTCTCTGTTAAACCCTAGAAAGATGTCTTCTAAGGACCAACAGCAGAAAAAGCAATGCGGCACCTTCTCAACACCCCAAGAACCTCAGAAACAATGTCTTCCCAAAAACTGTTGTGTTCTGAATCCTCCAGAAACGCATAGTACTTGCTGTCTGTCTCCCAAGCCTTGTACTCCTCCCCAGAAGCCTGGGTGTCTTTCTTGTCATCCTTGTCCTCAAAACCCCAAATCATGCCAGCAATAAGAAGCTGTCACATTATGGAAACATCTACATGGATCACTGCTGGTTGGAGGATGACCCAACGCCTGCATCTGCCACACTTCCATCTCATCTCTTGGCTTCCATCGGTCTCACCTCTTCTGCAATCTTATCTAGAAGGATCTGGGGAGGGGGCTTCCAAAACATCTGAAGATCTTCCAAAAGATCTGCCATTCCCCCCTCCTTTAGCTCTTTTTGTTACTCCTTAATTGTCTAGGCTGATGTATTAATTGTCTAGGCTGAAGCTACTTCTTAATTTATTTGACTGCAATAAACTTTTGCAATATCCATCCTTGGCCCATCTGTGATTTTTCTGAAAAGTTATTTGCGGGGCATGGTGGGTCAATTATAGAGCAGGAGATATCAATAAGGTGCACACATCTCACTTGGGTTTACTGGTGTCACCCTGGTCAAGAAGAACCTTCGAAGGTCAAGAGTAATTCAGTAGGAACTGAAAAGATAATCTGAAATCCAGCATTAGCTGGGTGAAGAACATCTTTGTGAAGCAAAAAGGGGTGATGGTGGAAAGCACCATAGCTTGTTTACCTCCTGGGAAAGGGTAGGTTTGCAACTATTTGGCCTTTTAAAGAAGGAAGGATGGTCCCCTTAAGAGTCTCCATCAGTCTGAAATGGATTCTCTCGCCTAGAAAACCTACATCTTGCAAGGTTGATCTAGAACCCCCAATTCATTATGGACCCATGGTCCTCATCAATCCCCTGTTCTTTGCTTTCCTCCCAACCATTCAACTCCTTTTTATTCTCAGGAGGTAGTGGGTTTGTTTGATCTGAGAATCTAAACAAGGTCATATCTGGTTAATTTGTTATTGAAAACTCCAGGTTCTAGATTAGACCAGGAAATGGAGTACTGTCAAAGAAACTTCCCGAAAGCATCTATGAAGCCACCAAGACTAAACTTCCCCTTACATACTTATTAATTAAACTGGGTTTCTGTTGGTTAATGACCACGATACAGTTATTTGGTCTGATTTGAATGAAGCTGGGTAGCATCCAATGGAAGCATCCAGAGACTCCAAACTCAACTCAATTTTAAATCAGTGAAAACTTACCCAACATTTCTGAAGTCCTCCATGTTAACATGGAAAGCAGATAAACATATGAAGAATTTTTCATAAAGTAGAGAGAGAGCCGACCTCCATCTTGGAGGGCAGAATCTCCTCCTAGCAACAGAAGGTTGAAGGAACTCAACGTTTTATGCTCTGATTGTAACGTAAATGTTATCTAAACGCTCTTGGAATGAAATAGAATTGATCCAAGTCTTTGTTGGGACTTTTGATCCCTCGAGAAAATGGATTGAGGAACATAATGAACTGAAGCCATTGGACAAATGTGTCAAATACCACAAGAAGTTTTATGCAGAGAAAAGCAGATTTTATTGATGACAAAGGACACCTTTGAAGAGCAGATAGTGGGTTATTCAGATAATTTAGCAGGGGTAACATGCAGGCAAAAAGAGGCCATGAGATTCACAAATTCAGCCAATCCCCAGCATTCAGAAGAGACAAGAAATCAAACTCCCTCCCAGAATAGGGTACAATGAGTTAAAAATAGGCTTTAAAATAAATGTGGATTTCCAACCCCCCCAAATAGTTTCTTCTCACTCGTTGGGCGTGGATGCTTCAAACAAGCAATTGCTATAGTCCTTGGTTTCCCAGTCCTATGTTGTCTTTGGAGTCCTTTCAGTTCCTTGAGTTTTCCCTTGGATGGGATGATTCCAAATCACATCCTCTCTTCCTTTCTTCTCTTCCTTCTCTTCCTTCAACTCCTTCTCCTTTGCCTCCTTTTCTCAAACCATGCCCGAACATACCCAATTCTTCCATCGGCAGAAACCTAATGCAGCTCCACCTCATGGGGGCTCTTGAAGGCCTTGAGGTGGCCGGGGGACCTCATGGTTGGCCTCGGAAGGAAATAACAAAAAACAAACAAAAAAGCAAGCAAAAATAGAACTTGGGGTGGAAAATCCAGAAGGTACCCAGGAACAGAGGTCAAGACGTTCGACCGAGGAAAGGGTTTGGCAGAATGAATCTGAGGCTATGGTAGAAGGGGTGAGACGTGACCAATGACTTCTTCTTTAGTAGATCTCAAGGAAGTCACATGGGTATTGTGGCAGGTATTTGGGGTAGCATGGGCGCCCCCAGTAGGGAGGACAGTAGGGTCTCTGGGGGCCACAGGGCAAGGGCCTGGGGTAGACCCATTGAGGTGGGTAACGTTGGCATGGGTAGGAGGGGTAACATGGTCTGGGCCATTGGGGAAGAGGATACAAAGGATAGCATGGAGATGGATATTGAGGTTTAATAGGTGGACAGGGAGGTGGACAGGGAGGTGGACAGGGATATTTGGGGCGGCAGTAGCGAGGTCTGGGGGTAACACATTTATAAGGAGGATATGGCCTGGGGCAATAGGTGCCCCCTTTGGTAGGAATTGTGATATCTTCGCTGGCTTCAAAGAAGGAGGGCTCAGCCTCTTCAAGGAACTCTGGGAACAAGTATTCGTAGTTCATCTTGCAGATCCTAAGAGGGAAAAGAAATGGAGACAGATGAAGCTGGAAAAGATCCACCCTTTGTTTTGCAGAGATCAGGAAGAGCCAACCTTTGGGCGGGGGGGAGGAATTACAAACCAGAACTGACCCGATGGTGGGGAGGAATTTCATTCTTGGTCAAAATACTCGCCAATTGGAATCAAATAGAGATAAGCTCTTGGGGTGATCTGCTTGAAGGAAATAGAGCCAATGGCAAATTGGGACCAAGTGGATTGATTCCTTGAATCCAGTGGCTCATTCAAGTCAATCCCAATGGATTGTTCCAACTGAATCACAAGTTGCTTTCAGGTTTGGGAAGATTCACCAGTTCCTGATAACAAGTGAGAAGTAAAACACCCAACTTGGCTTTAAAAGTTGAGATGCCTTCAAGTTTTGAAGACCTTCCAATCAGGCCAAATGCCAGCATACTCCAGTGCTTTTCCTAACATTTGGTCTAGACGAAGAAGGTTGGGGAACTCAATCTCTCTATACTCTTTTTGTCCAGTTCTTTATTTTTCCAGGTACCAATTTGGATTTTGTGAGATACAGAGAATCCACAATGTCCATTTTGGCAGCCAAGCCCACAGTCTTATCCCCTGAGATGGAAGAGCCTTCTAACTATAGTTCAGTGTAAAATACCAACTACTAGACAAAATAACAAATTGCTACTTTTCATGAAAGGTGGACAAATGAAACAAATGACACCTACAAATTTACTACAAGATGTTGGTTTTTCCCATGCCCACTTGTCTAATGGGCCTTGGAGAGGGAAATAGACAAGAAACATCAGAAGATGATATTGCTTCTAGAAGAAGAAAGATCAGGCCCAAATTTGGCCTCTCAAAAACTTTTTAAAAGCTCTTTTCACACTTCCTTCCCAGAACTTGAAAATCTGAACTATTACAAATTTAGCTGTTAATAACAAGACTTACCTTCAGTTGATTCTTGGGTATATGCTCACAAACACCAAAACATGGGAAGATGTTTGGTTGACAACCAAACCAACATACAAAGTTTCTTTCCACTTAATGATCCATGATTGTCACTCCAAAATTAATGTCCTAAATCTCCTAGAACAGGGCTGCTCAAAGCCCTGGTCAAGAGCCAAGTCTTTAGTGATGGAGTTAAATTTTCTGGGTTCATGATCTCTCTCAAGATCTCTTCAGAAGATCTTCAACTTCTCACCCAACCATCGCTGTCCATCGAGCACAGCTGCAAAATCCCTGCTTTAGAACATCTCCATGTCCACAAAATATGAACACATATGGAGAACGAGACTGATGCCCAGATATAAAAAGTGGACTTACCTTCTAACCTTCCCAAGTTGAAAGAAAGACAAGTCTGGTGCTTTGAAACTCAACCACAAGGCGTTCGCTTATATACTCTTCTTCCAGCGTCATGGTGATACCACACAATGCGGAAAAAAAAAGTCCAATCCCACAGATTTTCCTGGAACAGTACTCCTCAAGTTATCATTAAAAAATGTTGTTTAAATGCTGCTGGCAACAGACAAATTAAAAGGAACCCGTTCTTCTGACTCCGGAGGAGGAAAAAATAGAGAAAAACAACATTTATCTCCTGATCTATTAATTTGTTACTTTGTTGATTCAGTATCTGAAGGATGCCACAAAGGAATGTAGACTTCTGCCCACATAGTGGGATAGTGACACCCCTTCCCCAATTTTCAAATTTTGGGATTCCAAGAAGAAGACCCGAGATAGTTCTCAACTCTTCCCAAAGTTTGGTCTCTGTTCATTTCGGAAAGGTCCACATTTTCCCAACGTTCTACAATTTTGCCCTAAACGTGTCCTACACCTTCTTCAAACCAGACCATTTTCTTAGGAGGAAAAAAGAAAGAAAAAAGAAAAAGACTTTGTTCAATTTGGAAAAAAATGCCCGTTTCACCATTAGAGTCATAAGAATCTGACCAAAAATATTTAGTTTATTTATTTAAGAGGAAAGGAGCTCACAAATCACATTAAGTTCAACACCTTGAAGCTGATTACTATGAGCAGGTTCCATTAAGATGGAAATCCATACACATTTTTTTTGCCTCTTGATTGTTTAAGTGGTTAAGTGACACATGGGATGGGTGCTGTAGTTGTAGGGTGACGTATTAATTAAGTATCACTGATGACCCGACTAAATTCTCAGGAACACTCTGACAAAGAGGACTGGAATCTTGCATTTCTCCATTTAATATTTATTATTGAATACCTTTGTGGCTTCACATTCAGGTGTTCTGAGACATGCAATTATGGAGCGCTTCCTGTCTCAGCTGGTTTTGGAAAACTTTGACTCACAACATGGAAGATCACAACAATAGATTCGGTCCAATTAAAAAATAATGGGCCAAAGGAAAGAAACCTAGAGAGAAGATCCTTTCTAAGACTGCTAGAATCCTGGAGGCAAAATAAATGTTTGTTTCTCGCATTCAAACTTTCTTCAAACTCATTCTAATTCAGTGTAATTTCCCCCCTTCTTCTATTGTTTTTCTCCTTTACATCAGTTGGATAAAATAATCCATCGCATAGATTTTTTTTGAGTTCTGTGTTTTTGATAGCTATCCTTTTCCCTCCGAGCATTCCCCTGAAAAGGGTTAACATTATAAAGAGGTGTTTATTTTGTGTAATTTTACTGTATTTTATGTCTACTTTATATCTACTTTTCAGATTGATTCGTTAAAGGTTTATGCATTTTTACGGCAGCGTTATCTGACCTCGGGACTCGTAATAAAATTTTTCATTTGATTTGATTAAGAGGATCACCAAAACTATAAAACTGTTGTGTTATTTGATAACAGCTAGGAAATATTGCTGTGCGTTTGTAATTAAAGGATGATGGAACATTTATGACAAGATAGTATCTAATAAGCTTGAATTGTTCCTGGGTGAGTTGCCATTCACCCCTGTTTTACTAACGGTAAGGAAAGCTGGAAACGCAACAATGGAGGTTTTTAAGAAGAGATTCGACAATGTTTTGTCTGGAATGGTACCCTTCAGCCGTGTGCAAACCTTACCTTGAGTAGAGCCACACAAGCTGGAACTGGAAGGTAAGGCCAATGGCGGGGGAGGAAAATCCGTCCCGGGGTGGCTTGCTGACGTTGGTGGGAAAGTTGTTCCCATGTTCCAGAGCTGCAGTAGTCATAGGATTGGCCCTTTGGTCATCCTGGAGCAACTCTTCCAGTCCATGGCAGGCCGGTGCACCCGGGTGGAGGAGCAGCTGCTCCGGGACGACCAAAAGGCCAATCCTGTGACTACTGCAGCTCTGGAATATGGGACCAACTTTCCCACCAATGTCAGCAAGCCACCTTCAGTCAAAATTCATATTAGTGGTCTGCGGGATTAAAATTATGAGTTTGGTGGTCCTTGAGGTCCAAAAGGTTGGTAACCTCTGGACTAGAAGATGTCCATAGTCTCTTCCAACTCTGTTATTCTGTATTCTGACATGGAAGTGGTCTTCCACTACTGGAGGGGCTGCCCCAAAGAAGAAGAGGGTCAAGCTATCCTCCAAAGCACCTGAAGGCAGGACAAGAAGCAACATATGAAAATTAATCAAGTAGAGAAGCAACCTGGAATTAAGGAGGAGTTTACTGACAGTGAGAACAATTAATCAGTGGAACGACTTGACTCCAAAAGTTTGAGGGTCCCATGAACCAAATTCTTGTGGATGGTTACTTTGTTTTGGGATTTTCCTGGAAGTGGTGACCACCAATGGTGCTATGGACCACCTTGGCAGTGTCTGTCCATTTTGACCCCAGAGGTTGAGAAGAACGATCTGGAGGTCATTATAGAACACAGAATCCGAGATGAGATGTAATTGCTCAAATCTCCCTTATCAAAAGGGGGTGAAAGTGAATTCCTTCCTGTGGGGCCTGGTCCAAACCATCTCAAGATGAATACAAGGCACCAAGAAGCTAATTCTTTACATTTTAAGTCAACTGAACACACCTATGTCAACTGCCCACACTTAGCATACAGCCCAAATGTTGAGGTTGCAAAAACATATGTTTTCAAGGGGGTGGATTAAATAGGATTACATCCTACAACCACAACCCAGGTGTGGAGTGGATTCTGCTGTGAATGAGCACCCTTGAGTGACCCTTTGACAACCTGTTCAGGAGAACCCCAACACGTTCAGATGACCAGTTGTCTGAACATTTGTGCAGGGGGGTATTAGTATATCTGAACGATATACTGATATATACGGAGACGTTTGAACATCATGTACAGCTGGTAAGACAGGTGCTTGAGAAACCCCTGGGAGCACAGCTGTACGTCAAATTATCAAAGTCTCTTTTTCAAACAATGTGTTTCTTGCAGAATCATTCCAGAACGAAAGGGTTGAAGATAACACCCTGTTCTTATCCTGATTTCCTGTAAGCCTCAAACAAGTTTCTTAAAATCTCTTTATCATGTAATCCTCGCCCGCCCTTTTGTTTTAGTTCTGCTAAGCCATCAAATGTTCTCCTCTTAATGAACAGTTTAGAGGTTTGACTTCTGTTTAATCCTGTCCCTGTCACCAACCGAGCCTCACCCAACCCTCAACCTCTTTGGGTCAGGCAGAAGACACGTTTTGGGGGTTCATTAGGAACATGAGAAGGTCCCACATAATTGAGCAATTTGTGACACTTAAAAAGGCAGTGTGGCATTTCCCCCCTTCCCTCCTCTCTCTCTTTTCCTTTAAAAAACAAAACAAAACACAATGCTTATTGAAAAATATATTAGCCAGAGCAAAACTATGAAAAGAGAAAAGTTAGAGGAAGGGAAAAAAGATAAAAGAAAAAGTAAGGAAAACAGCTAACAAAGAAACGGATAATTAAAGAAGTGACAAAGAACGCCTTTGCAGCAGTTACGAATTTTAATTTAAATCCTCTGTTGTGGGTACTTCAGTATTTCTCCTTTGTGGTGCGCACGTGGTGCTCCTTTGCTGACATGTCAAGATTTTTCCCTCAGATGTCAAACAATGGGAAACAGGGATCTCCCAGTTTAACCAAATGCTTAGTTTATTTTAATCTAGTTTAGCTCAATGTTTAATTTAGTTTCATCCAGTTTAGTTTAATTTAATTTAGCTTAATCTAGTTTAGCTCAATCTGGTTTAGTTTCATCCAGTTTAGTTTAATTTAGTTTAATTTAATCTAGTTTAGCTCAAGCTGGTTTAGTTTTATTTAGTTTAGCTCAGTGTAGTTTAGTTTCATCCGGTTTAGTTTTATTTAGTTTAGCTCAGTGCAGTTTAGTTTCATCCGGTTTAGTTTAATTTAGTTTAGTTTAAACTAGTTTAGCTCAAGCTGGTTTAGTTTAATTTAGTTTAGCTCAATGCAGTTTAGTTTCATCCGGTTTAGTTTAATTTAGTTTAATCTAGTTTAGCTCAATATAATTTAGCATAATCCAATTTAGTTTAATTTAGTTTAGATTATTTCAGTTTATTGATCCATCCATTGGTATCACAACCACCCCAATTTTTGACTGTACAAGCCTGACATTCTTCTCCTCCCTCGTGCTCTTAATTTGTCTCTTCTCCATGACATTTCTTCAACACAATAACCAAATAATAAGAATTGGAAGAGACATTGGATGTCTTCTAGTCCAAACCTTTGCTTAAACAAAAGACCCTATGCCATTTCAGACAACTGGCTGTCCAGTTTCTTTTGGAAAACCTCTAGTGATGGAGAAACCCACAACCTCTGGACACAATCTGCTCCATGGATTAATGATTCTCATTGTCAGTAAATTACTCCTTAGTTCTAGGTTGCTTCTCTCCTTGATTCGTTTCCATCCGTTGCTTCTTGTCTTGCCTTCAGGTGCTTTGGAAAATAAGTTGGCTTCCTCTTCTTTGTGGCAGTCCTTCAAATATTCTTGTCCGGAAATGTCTCTCAGTTGTCTTCAAAATGCGTTTATTCCCCGTTTTCCTTGGGCAATTTGCAAATCAGCTAATTGACTTGGATCAGATTCCTTTGAGAATCGCACTTTTCAGCGGCTGATAGGGAGAGCGAAGATCAGGTCTTGTAACGTTCCAGGGATTGACTTCAAAGTAAGCTCAGGTGACCAAGAGCCCTCAAGACAGGGAGATCTCCATTCAATTACAAAGAAAAGGTATTGGAATAATTATTTCCAACTAGCAATTTAAACATTATGTAGGTGTAACATCCTGAAGTCATCTCGGGGGGAAAAAAAACCCCATCACCGCAAGTTCTTCACACTTAAGATGCTTCCTTTCTGGCACTCATTTTCAACCAACTGGTATAAAAAGAGGTTCTGGGTTGTGGATGGTGTTTCTTCTCAACTTGGCGATTGGCACTGATTTAGGTAAGCCCAAAGTGTGTTGATTTTGATCATCACTGGATGAAATTATGGGTTCTAGGAAACTGTCGGGATGGTCCTGCATCTTCTTTTAATCCATCTTTAGGATGGACAGTTACATTTGAGAAGATTGCTAATGGTGACCTGTAATTGTTTGCTACCAAGAAAATTCTCCAGTAGGTAAATGTATTTCTTATTGAATGATGTTTCTTGAGGCTATTCTTGCTGGTTCTGAAGTGGATTTAAATGGAAATCCCACCAGACAGAAGATGAAAGGGAAAAGGACAAGACACGATGTCCCAGATCAATATTTTCAGGAGAACAGGTCCCTTAAGGGTGGAAAGAAATCTAAGGTCACTGTTTTGAGAAGAGTTGAAATGAATCCTGGAGTAACAAGCAGATTTGTTCTTATCAAAGCAGAGCTGAAGTTCTGGAGATGAAAACTTCTGGCTGGGTTCAGATCTTTAGATAATATTTCTCATCAACTTGATGTCCTTTTAAGCTACCTTCATGAGTGTCTGAGGTCTTTTGAGGATGTGCCAACCAGGAATGATGTTTCTTCTACTTATTTTCACAGATTGGTCTTTCTTTTAAAAGAAAAGGATAATGTCTTATCCATACCAGCAGTGCAAGCAGCCTTGCCTTCCACCACCCGTCTGCGGAAAGGGATGCGCTACACAATGCAAAGTGTGTGTGCCGGCCTGTCCTTGTGATGTGCCCATCTGTGCAACCCCGAGTGTTAAAGTTGTCGGGGAGGCCTGCGTCCCTGTTTGCCCTCCCCCATGTGCTCCGAAGTGCGCAGGACCAGCTGTTGACAGCATCTGTGTCAAACCGCAGGGAGTTTGTCCATGTGATTGCAAGTGCCCTGACCCGTGCTGTAAATAAAGGCTGTTGAAAAAGTCCCCATGATGAAAAAGCATCCCATAATAGCTCAATATGGACCTCCTCCCTCACCTTTTCTGTCCTCTTCGTGTACTTGGTTTAGGGGAACATTTCTTTGAAGTTTCCAGATGTTTGAGCATCCCTCAATTCTTCCAAGTTTCCAGATGTTCGAGCATCTCTCAATTCTTCCAAGTTTCCAGATATTCAGGCATCCACCAATTCTTCCAAGTTTCCAGGTGTTCGAGCACCTTCAATTCTTCCAAGTCTCCAGATGTTTGAGCATCTCTCAATTCTTCCAAGTCTCCAGATGTTTGAGCATCTCTCAATTCTTCCAAGTTTCCAGGTGTTCGAGCACCTTCAATTCTTCCAAGTTTCCAGATGTTCAGGTATCTCTCAATTCTTCCAAGTTTCCAGATGTTCAAGACCTCTCAATTCTTCCAAGTCTCCAGATGTTTGAGCTTCTCTCATTTCAATGGCTGTCTCCTTTCCTTAAATTGTGTAAGTTTCCGGGATTTTCTGTTGCAGTAGGCAGGGATGCCTTTGGCAAAGGAACCAAAAGCGATGTAAGAAAAAGAGACTTCAAAGAGCAAAATGCCCAAATCTTGGGTTTGTAAGAAATAAAGACTTTATCTTGTGGCATTATCTGATCTCTGAAGAGTTGTGTTATTTTTGTGATGCATTCCTACCTTACAAAATGTGGCGGCGGTGTGCAAAAAAAAAAAAAAGGAATAATGAATGCATTTCAGTTCATCTCATTAAAATGCAAAGCCAGACTCTTCCCTGGTTCAAGGTTAGTTTTTTTTTTTTACACTTGTGTCAGAAGCACCGAGGTCCTTCCAGGTTGAAAGACATCATCATTGCCAAGGGAGCACCCAGTTGGGTGGGTGGGGGTCCTTTCACATCCCTGGCGGGAGTTGGAGCAAAGGCCAGGAGCTCAACCCTCTCGGGTACTCAAACAGGGGCTTGCTAACTTCCTGCCCAGCGTCCCTACCACTCGAGTCCTCGCATTCCCTACGTTAACCGTTAATTTCTAATTATCCTTCTAGGATCTTAATCAGCAACACAATGAGTTGCCCTTGACAATTTGGGCTTCTTCGGGGGTCAGATGTGCGCCCTGAAATTGAAGAACGAAACGAAGACGATGCCCCTCCCAATCCAATCCACTCCGATTTGATTTGATAATTCAGGCCCATCATTTGGTTTGATTCGGATGTTGAAATCAAAAAAGGTGTTACTTTAATCTGGATTTCTCAACTGGTTTAGAAGAAGAAAATCAACTCCGGATATGAAATTCACACTGTTGACGAGAATTGATGGGTTGATTGAGTTGGGAAAATGAATCTGATGCGAAGATAGGATCGAACTAAGCCTATTATTATACTATACACCCATTATTATACTATTGAACTACGCCACCTACGGTTGGACTTAAGCGTAGTACACAAAATTGTCTGCTACAATGTCCTACCAGTCAATGACTACTTCAGCTTCAACCACAACAATACAAGAGCACACAACAGATACAAACTCCAAACTTTGATTGCAGGAAGTACGACTTTAGCAACAGAGTGGTCAATGCCTGGAATGCACTCCCTGACTCTGTTGTTACATCCTCTAACCCCACAAAACTTTAACCTCAAACTAACCACTATTGACCTCACCCCCATTCCTAAAGAGGTCTGTAAGGGGCGTGCATGTACCATCGTGCCTACTGTCCTTGTCCTATTTTTCACATTTATTTGTACCTATTTCCTGCATTCTTACTCATGTTTATACTTACACCTATTATCTTGTAAGCGATTGACAAATCAAATCGATAAATAAAATAAAAAATAAAATAAGGAAGGAAGGAAGGGGGGAGGAAGGAGGAAGGAAGGAAGGAGAGAAAAGAATGGAGGGAGGAGAGAAAAGAAGGGAGGGAGCAGGAGGAAGGAAGGAAGGAAAGGAAGGGAGAGAATACACATTCCTAAGAGATCTGTAAGGAGCGTGCATAAGTGCACCATCGTGCCTACCCTCCCTGTCTTATTGTCCCCATTGATTCGTATCTATTTCCTGTATTCTTACTCATGTTTATACTTACTTATCTTGTAAGTGATTGACATATTAAATAAATCAAATCAAATAAATAAATCCAACAAAATCTGTTAGCAAATTCTTTCTCTGGCACAATTCACTATTCTCTTTTTTTCATGGCACTTTTTAATCCCCTGAGACTTCATAAAATACATCCAAATAATTACAATTAACCCAATTTACACCCTTTTTGCCATGGATGCGAAGCAAATCACCTCAGCTATTAAGTGAATCACACCATTGTTAAAGGAATCTGGCTTCCCCCCATTCTTGGAAGCCAGCTGGGAAGGCCCCTAATGACAATCCACGTGACCCAGACGACCGTCATAAATAAGGGCAGGTTGCCAAGCAGCCGAATGTTGATCACATGACCAGGGGTTGCTGAAACGGTCATAAATACAAGTCACTTTTTGGGTGGTAACTTCAAACAGTCGCGATCTACCTGTTTATATGTGAATTTCGTGCAAATTCCAGTCAACTCCTGTGACTCTGTGGATGTTTATGAAAAAAATTAAAGTTTAGCTTACAGTGGTGGGAATTCCAGAAAGTTGCCCATTCAAACTCGACCCCGGACTGACCCTGCTTAGCTTCTGAACCCAACAAACAGGCCAGGCTACCACCTGCTAAAGCCAGGACTTGTGGGAAAAAAAATGCAACTGTTAAAAAGATCTTTTTCAGGCTTGAGAAAAGCGTAAATTCCCACCTTAATTCTGCCAGGTTTTAGAGACTCTGATACCCATTATTATTATTATTTTAAAAATTCATATATTATTCCCAGGGAGAGAGAGCAGGAAGCCACCTGAAGGAAACGGGGCGTTTGCTAAAATCACGCTGACAGATTTTCTTTCTTTCTTTTTCTGATGATGGTGGGGAAAAAACAAACAAACCAGGTTGCTGGGATCCACCTTCATGATGAGATTTGTCCAAACATGTTTTAGCTTTTTTTTTTTTTTAGCAGAGGGTTAAAAGTTGGCAGCTGTCTGGAATATCAGAGGAAGGAAAAAAACAAAACCCATGTTTCCATTCATTGAAATATCTTTCTTTATTGTACTATTTTCAAGAACTCCTAGAGTTTCTTAAGGTCGGGGGGCACCTTGAAGTTCTTCTAGTCCATCCCTTAAGTTATTTTACTGTGAGCAGACTTGAAAGTTACCTTGATTGGAGAAGCAACCTCGGTGACTGAAGAAAGACGAACCTCTATTATTTTATTATTTTAGTTTATTAAGCATTAATAAATGTAAAGAAGAGAAAATTAATACAATTGATATATATATATATATATATAAAGAAAGAAAGATGAACCTGAGGTATTTTAATCCCAGGTAGTCCTTGATGTCCAACAACTGAGCTCAAAACGGATGCTGCTAAGTGAGAAACTGAGTTTTGCTCCATTTTAAGACATTCCTGGTCACCTTTGTTCACGGAATCGCCATGGTTGTTCAATTAGTCATACGGTTGTTAAGTGAATCTGGCTTCCCCGTTGTCAGAAGGTCAAAAAATAGGGGATCGTGAGACCCCGAGGATGCTGTAACTGTCATAAACGTGAATCAGTTGTCCAGCATACAAAGATAAACCACGTGATGACAGGGATTCTGCAAATGGTCGTAAGTGCGGAACATGATCATAGGCTCCTTTTCCCCCCCAGGGCCGTTGTAACTTTGAACTGTTGCAAGTTGAGGACTCCCTGTGCAAAAATAAATCAATAAATGGAACCTCTACATACTGGGGCCGTGTACCCTAGAGCCAGGAGTTCAACCCAGAGGAGGGGAAGAACGTTCTTGAAGCTTGACATGAGGTTGTAAATTTAAGTTATTTGTGGGAGCAGCGTTTTCATTTCCCGTATCCACCCAAGCTTCTTTCCTTCCTTCACTGCACAACAAGCTCCGTCAAAGCAGGAAAACCAGGTTTGTCAAACCTGCCGCCGCTTTAAACCTCGGTTCCACGTGCTGAGAAAGCCACCCATTTGATCAGAAGTCAAATGTAAGGCAGCATCGCAAAGCCAGAACTGAGAATCGTGTGCCCCAAACCCCTTAGTTAAACTTTCCCCTCCCTTAACTGCCTCCTGACCCCGAGATCCCCTGCTCCCCCAGGAGCGAATTGGGCTCAAGCAAGATGTTTTCAGAAAGGGTCACTTGAAGCCAGTAGTGGGATCAAGGGTGGGACGCTACCGGTTCGGCCTGGTTCTATACAACCGGTAGCTCCGTAGAGCAGCTGACACCAAGCCGGTTTGCTGCAACGACTTTCTGGTCGTCTGTTTGGCCCACCTGCCTGTCTGGGCTCTTGGCTATCCTTTATTTCCTGCTTTTTCAAGCTCAGCTGTTTTGCGCGGCCCATCTGAAGTTGAAAAAGCAGGAAAAAGCAGAGGCTTTTCGAACGCTGCGCAACCGCTGCGCAAAATGCACCAAATGCACTCTCACCGAACCGGTTGTTAACACCGGTTGAATCCCACCCCTGAGTGGGATCCTACCTTAGTCGCTACCAGTTCAGTGGGCGATTATGCATGCACATGTGAGTGCCCCTAACAAACCAATCAGCTGTGAGGATGAAGAAATGAAAAACTAGGAGTGACCCTCCCACCTTCCCATGTGCTGTTTGGTCTTTTATCCTCTCAGCTGATCAGAGCCTTTTTTTTTTTACTACCAGTTTGACCCTAATGATTTTTACTACCGGTTTACTACCGGTTGTCGAACCGGTAGCATACCACCATTGCTTGAAGTGTAGGTTGGTACTATGCAGCTGCTTTCTTCTCCCAGCTGGGTGACCTTGAGGCAGCTTCTTGGGGACATACAACCGTTACTTTCACTTTCCCCTTAAGCATCCGCCCTCCCCAGTGTTCAAGGTAGACTGTCACCACATGGTAGCGGGGCACAAGCAAGCGTAAAGGTGGCAGCTGACAATGCTTGTTGTACGTCAGCTCTCCCAAGCCCTCCCTGTTTCCAACCAACCAAGTCAACATGAGAGACTCCAGGGTGCTTGGAGAAAGATTTATTGACAACTGGCCTTGTTGGGACCATATAGAAAAGCAAACAGGTTGCACAGCATGACAGAGAAGGTAGAGGACAAGTCCAGGCTCTTGGAGCAGGTTGGAGAACATAATGCGAGGCTGGCTGGAAAGCTTGGCATCGAATCAGATGAACCAGAAGAGTAGAGAGGCAAGTGAAGGTCGAGGATGCCAGAGAGAAGATTGGAGACTTCCAAAGTCCATTTATGGTAGCTTGGTTCCTCTGGAGTGATGAGTAGGCTAAGCACCCTTAGCACAGGCTGGATCTTTGGTGGTCAGATTGGCAGTGCCCAGTGTGTTCTGCACCTTCAGCGGATCCTTAGTACTTGCCCTTGGAGCCTTTGCACTGGTCCACGTGGGATCCCTTAACCTGACCTCCACTTGATCCCTTGCCCTGGTGGACATCGGAGCTCCCGCACTGGTCCACGGGGGATCCTTTGCACTGGCCCCCACTTGATCCCTTGCCCTGGCTCGCAGGTGAGCAGCCGCACTGATCCACGGGGGATCCCTTGCACTGGCCTCCACTTGATCCCTTGCCCTGGCTCACAGGTGAGCAGCCGCA
>NW_020717234.1:89328-101731 GCF_900518725.1 Notechis scutatus
TGGAGGACACGGTTTGGGTTCTGGGCATGGAGTTGGGATGACCACAATTGGTGGCTCCTTGCATGGAGGCTCTTGTGGTTTTTTGGGCTCTGGGCATGGTGTCGGAATGACCGGTGGCTTCTTGTATTGAGATTTCTGTTGACAACACTGTTCCTCCTCTGGAGGACATGGGGTTGGAGCTGGAGGTTCCTTGCATGGAGGCTCCTTTGGAGGACACGGCTTAGGCTCTGGACACGGAGTTGGGATGACCACCACTGGTGGCTCCTTGCATGGAGGCTCCTTTGGAGGACACGGCTTAGGCTCTGGACACGGAGTCGGGATGACCACCACTGGTGGCTCCTTGCAGGGAGGCTCCTGTGGAGGACATGGCTTAGGTTTTGGCACTTCCACAACTGGGGGTTGCTTGCATTGTTGCTCTGGTGGGCATGGCGCTGTCTTGCAGATTTCAGGTGGCAAAGTAGGAGTTTGCTTGCATTGATGCTGGTTGTGGGAAGATGCCATTTTCACTCCAAAAACCTGAAAATCAGAGAAAAAAGGTTCACATTGGATGTTCTCACCTTTTCGCAGACACAAAACATTTGCAAGAAAGGAATGATCAAACTGCTTTATCATTATTAGCTTCCCAAGCCTGTGAAGAAACTCCAAGGATCTCCTCCAGAACTTGTGGATGCTCCAACATTGGAAGTTTTTAAGAAGAGATTGGACAACCATTGGTCTGGAATGGTATAGGATCTCCTGCTGGAGCAGGAGGTTGGACTTGAAGACCTCCAAGGTCCCTTCCAACTCTTATTCTGATTATTACAATTTATATATCACCTTCCAAAGATAGCCCATAAAAAGCTTTCTATCAAACAACACAAAATGCAGAATGAATCATCTTCGTATAATAAACGCCCTGTTTGGATGAGTTACCCTTAATGCATGGTTACCACCAAAAGTTACAATCCTAGGAATCGTAACTACACACTGGAGTAGCACAAGTAGTAACCCCAGTAGCAAGACGAGTAGAAGCTTGTGTAAGCAGTAATAACATCACTGGAGCTGAAAGAGATTATCCAAGCAACCCCAGAAATGTAGACTATCAGGATGAAATTAAAACTCCATCGAGAAGTGCTAAGAGTCAAAAGTCTTACCTGACAAGTCTCTGCGATAATGCTGGAAGGAATTAAGTTGTTCCCCAATGTCAAACACTTTTATATTGTCCCCAAGCCCAGCCCTTCTGATAGTGTATGCAAATCAGGATGACTCTAAATTTTCACAAGGCTGGATTAATCACTGTCTTTAGGAAGGCAACTCCCTTCTTGAACCTTGCTTCCTGAGATGGTTTGATGCAATATCTGCCAATCTTCTTCATTGGCCCATAGGGCAGAGAGAACTTCTTAGACCCCCTCAACCTTGCAATTGGCAGGGGCTACTAATTCATTATTCCTGCCCGTTCCTACTCTTCGGGTGTCTCATAGATCTACAACTCAATTTTTCAAAGCACGCCGGACTTTTCATCCCTGACCAAAAAAAATGAGCCAACTTTGACAGCAACCAACATTGGAATATTGCTAGAGAGGGTGTGAGAGATTGTCCCTTCCATTTGTCCCATCTTGCAAACATTTCAAAATGTATATATGCCGGATCAGCAAATCTGATTTTTCCCCTCTGGGCAAAATCACCAATCAGCATTGCTTCCTTGCCAGGGTAGCTCCTGAGATAACTGGTTTTATTAATTAAATTTAGCAAACATCTTGATGCTAACGTTCCACATGGAATGTCTTGCAGGTCTATTTATCTTGGCCTTGGAAACTGCAGGCTGATTGTCTGCAGTGAAACGCCTGAAGAAGGTCCAGGTGATTTCTACCAAGCTGGTTTCTACCAACGTTCCTCCAAAATATGAAGACTCCAGATTCCTTACAGGAGAAACCATAGCTTAGATCCAATGATGTTCCTTTTGTTTCTCCACCAGCTATTTCTGATTATGTCAGAAGGAACATTTTTTTCCTTATGGTGAAGCAAATGTGGAAGGAATTGTCCACTCTTAGCACCTTTGGGCATATTTTTCAAGGGAAAATAATGACATTATGCTAAGAGGAGGACATTTTAAAAGTGATAATGGAGTTCATTTTGTGCATTGATCAGAACAAAGCCAAACTGAATAACTCAAAGCTTAAAGGTTTCTCTCCTGTTCCTCTCCCAATTGTCTCTTTTATTGGCACTAAGATGAAGTCTGGTTTTCTATTGTTGGTCAACTGTCTTCAGAAGACCTCTTAATTCTGCAGGGTTTCAATGTCACACATATATTTATAGAGTTATTCTAAGACGGTTGGCCAAGGGCATTTGGATAGCTTCAGATCAATCGGAAAAGCCACTATTAATGATCATCCATCACGATCACCCAACAGTTAATGATCTACCTCCACAACCAGCACCAAGAAGCCATGTGAGATACAACTAAAAAGATGGATGAGCACATTGAAAATTGCATTCCATGTTCTGCTTAATCGTCTTCACTGCCACCGTTTAGTCTAATCTATGCATGGGGCAGTTCTGAGGAGACATGCCACAGATATTATCTGGCGAAGGAAAAATAAATATCTGTCCATAAAACCACACCGTCAGCTCATATTGATTTATGGAACTGCCTGAGACACATACAATAACTGGGGTGAGGTGTGTTCCATTATCATGAAGTCAGGGGCCCAACCCAGGACAAAAATCTTGCAATAATTCAGCTGGGGCATTACTCATTCCAATCCTGAGCTAATTTTCAATTACAAAACCTGCAGCTAACACCTGGGAGGGAAAATAAAGGAGAGATATCTCTTGGACAATGAGCTGCCAGGGGCAATTCAGAAATGTAGCAAGACAAGGCAGAAAGAATGTGGTTTCCATCATGTCCCAAAGATGCTTTTTTCAAAAGGCAACTGGATTTTGTTTTTCCTTGAAGACACTTGGCTTCTCATCTTAGAAGCTTCTTCAGTTCTGACCAACAGTTCAGTCAAACAACCATGATCTGGATGACTGAGAATCTCCATAAAACGTATAGCGTCCAGCACCAACCTGCGGAGGGACAGCAATCATCTAGGTCAGGGGGTCTTCAAACTTGGCAAGACTTGTGGACTTCAACTCCCAGAATTCCTCCTCTAGTCATGTTAGCTCAGGAATTCTGGGAGTTGAAGTCCACAAGTCTTGCCAAGTTTGAAGACCTTTGGTCTAGGTTATATGTCTCTATGGCTGGATGAAGAGTTTCTCAGCTTAGTTTCACGGAATGAAGGTTGCTTCTTGAGTGTTTTGTGAAGTCGTTTCCCTCTCTGGTTCTTTCTGACATGTATTCGTTTTTTTTTTCTTAATGAAGAGAAAGATTTCCACAAGATTGAAGTCTGTCTGGTGATTTTTAGCCACTTCCAGTTGAGGTTCTTGGTAGAGGGAGGCCTGATGGATGAAGGATGGCTTAGAACCAGGGAGGACTACGGTGAGGTGTCTACTCCATCATGAAGTTGTATGAAGGACTAGCAACTCACTACATCATTGTCTTAACTTATCTTATGGCACGTTGTAGGAATAGAATTAGCTAGTGTTGAAGGACCTTATATGTCATCTAGATATCCTGACCTTAACCTTCAGGATCCATGATAGAATGCCCTTCTAGACCCCTTCAAGACATGAAGACACCATGAGTACACCCTTCTTGATTCCATCAGCATCTGGAGAAGGTCACCCCAAAACTTGTGATAACTTGGGAAAAGGAATAAGATGGGGCATGACTTTATCTTCTGGCAAAGAGAACCGGCTTGTGAGCTAATCCTTGGGCCTTTTTACTCATCCAACTCATACAAGGCAGTCACCTCAACTTCCTAAAAGGTGAAAATGTTTCCCTAATAGAACTCTTCTTCAAAAAGACGTCAGGAACCCTGCAACTAATTCCCCCCCCCCCAAAAAAAACTAATGAACATAAGCTTTTAATTTTCACTTCTCACTTTCCCTAGTCATTTTGGCATCCCGGACAGAAGCTATGCCCTTTAATCAGACTTGTGTAAGGCTTACTCCCAAGTAGTTAGTTACTGGGTGAACCCTGATGTTTCCACATCATGTTTAATACTCTCAACCTCTGAAACCATCCTATAGGATTGCAGTTGGGTTGTGTCACAGAGGCTGAGTCATTTAGGTGATTTGATCTTCTGGCAAGCACAGAACCAAATCCTGGCTCAATGACCCTTTGAGGGGGTTGAGTTCAGCTGCTTTTGAAGTCACTGTGAATGTGGGTGCCCCAAATACTTATAGCATCTCTAGAAATGACGTTCTTACTTTGAGAATCCTTAGCAAGGGCCGTTGGTCTTCTGAAGTCAACCCAATTGAGAGGATACAGATAAGGGCTCCTACATTTCCCTTTTGTCATTTCTTGAGTTGTCCACCTCTCCCGTGAATGAAAGAAAGACATATTCAAGTGCCCAAATAAAAAGGCCTTAATCTAATGTTGAATTGAATATAAAGAAAAGAACCAAGCATGGCATTCTGTAACATCTCTAGAGTTCAAGATGAAATCCTAGAGAGCACTCCCTCTCAAAAGAAGGCCTCTCTAGGCATTCTGTCACGGCGGCTGTTTTGTCCATGGCTCTCCAAGGATGTAATGATGGTGGTAGGGAATGAGTACAAGCAGAGTGGTATTGGAAATCCACCCATCCACCCACCCAAAAACATTCCAAAGTTACCTTAACCCAGATTTTCCTGCTCTAGAACCTCCTTCTCTTCTCCTCCTCCTCTAATCAGGAGGATATTAAAGAGGAGTCAGAACATAGTCAGAAGGTTCACCCCCAGTCTCGTTCTGGTGGCTAACGGGGAGAGTAGAGGAAATGAAGTCCTTGATACTCAGGTTGACTCAGTCAGATTGGTTTGATCTTGATCTGAAACAACCAAGAAAAAACTGTCGTTGATTCTTAAAGAGACAGCATGACTGATAACGTAACCAATGTTGGGCGTCCATGATTAGAAGGAAAGATAGCTTATTCTGGCAAGTACTTCCTCCTGGTTTTTAGAAAGCTTGGTTTTTCAGCAAATCGCATATGGTTTTTGAGATGGGGTTAACCTTTTTTTAACCCCCTTTTCCATCACAGGGACCTTAGTTTAACTCCAAACCTCTCTTGAGCTGTTGGAAACTAAAATTATCCTTCTCACGTGCCAAAAACGGGTTAGGTTTATGGCATTTATCCCACACACTAACCCTTCCTTAACCCAGTTTAGCATGCCAGGTCAAGATAAACATTGGTAGATAGTACCCAAATATTATCCTATTCAATGAGTTGGGTAGGGAGGGGGGAAATGAAAGGGAAATGAGGAATTCTTTGCCTTATCCGTAATTAAAAGATGAGATAAGGAGTCACAAGATGGAGTAATGAACATCAGGTGAGCTGACATGGGAAGAACAATGACCTAATCTGGGCAGGAGGAGAAATCAGATGACTAGAGGAACCTCTGGACTTAAACCTAATCTACTTCTGAATCCTAGCTGGCGAGAAGAATCCCAGGATTTTTGGCTGGAGATTTGAGCTTTCTGGTTGAAAGGAAAGCCTGGGAGAAATTTCACCAGCTTCCCAATGAATTGTGGGTTTATCAGTTGAATGTCCGTTTGGGTGTCCAAAGTAGACTTTTTCAAAAGACAACTGGACTTTGTTTTTTCCTTAAAGACATTTCACTTCTGATCCAGGAAGCTTCTTCTGTTCTGACTGAAGAACTGAATCGTTCACCCAGAACTGAAGAAGCTTCTTGGATATCTATGGAGATTCTCAGTCATTTAGGTCATGGTTGCCTCAAAGGTGCTTTTTCAAGAGGAAACTGGACTTCCTTGGTTTTTCTTTGAAGGCCATTCCCCACCTTCCAGTCAGAGCTGAAGAAGCTTCTTGGATGAGAAGCAAAACGTCTTCAAGGAAAAACAAAGCACAGTTGCCTTTTGGGGAAAAAAAAACACCTTTGGGACAACCACGACTTGGTTGACTGAGAATCTCCCTCGACGTCTGCTTGGACGACCACCTTACTGTTAAGGAGAACATTCTCCTTTTTGACCTGTGGTTGGCTGGTGTCTTTAACACCGGCCTCAACTCTGTCATCTGAGAAGAAACCACCCCAGTTCCCTGGAATGCATTTCCTTATATACATCAGAACCTGCACAACTGGCTTTCAAGGGCAGGACTCAGCCTGGGTGGCTAATGATGGGTTATTGTCCTCTGTTTCTCCACCCTTTCTCATCTTGTCTTCCTTTGTTCCGAATGTTTTCAAGGAACGGCCTGCATTCCATCTCCCGGGGATCGTTTTTCAAAAGCTCAGCTGCCAATTCATGGCGCAAAGCTTATTCGTGTCCTTCTTCAGAACTGTGATATCTCCCCAGCGATGGTAGTTTGTTGACTAGAGTTGCCTGGGTCTGCCATGAGAACTGAAAGCGTTGGCCTCTGGATGAGTAGAAGCAGATGGGATGGAAGCGGGGCGGGTTTCCAATACCGGCTAAAGCCAGAGAGCAGGTTGAAAGTCCTCAGTTGGAAGATCCAGTCTTGAAAGATTGACAGATCCCAGCACAGTCAGAGGCCTAGTGGGGAGGGTTAGAAGAGTTTGCCACGTGCAACTCAGCAGGCTGATACTTCGATGGGGATCTTCTGTTGAGGTTTGAAGCTGGAAAGAAAGAAGGAAGGAAGAGGGAGAGGGAGGGAGGGAGGAAAGGAAGGAAAGACTAGAGGCAGGGAGGGAGGGAGGAAGGACTAGAGGGAAGGAAGGACTACAGAGAGGGAGGGAGGGAAGGAAGGAAGGAAGGAAGGAAGGAAGGAAGGAAGGAAGGAAGGAAGGAAACATGGAAACTGAAGGGACAGGGCCCAACTTTTCTTACCTCTGTCTTTTGAGTATCTCCTCAACCTAGCTAGGATAATAATTCAATTTATCCTTAATGTACAATTCTATCAGTCTGTTCATCTATTCACCCGCCCACCCATGCATCTATCTATCTATCTATCTATCTATCTATCTATCTATCTATCTATCTATCTATCTATCTGTCATCTATCTATCTATCTATCTATCTATCTATCTATCTATCTATCTATCTGTCATCTATCTATCCATCATCTATCTATTTATCTATCTATCTATCTATCTATCTATCTATCTATCTATCTATCTATCTATCTATCCATCCATCCATCCATCCATCCATCCATCCATCCATCCATCCATATTCATCCATCCATGTCTCCACCCATCTATCCACATCTGCCTGTTTGTCCATCCATCCATCCATCCATCCATCCATCCATCCATCCATCCGAGTTTCAAAAGTTTCACGAGGAATTTTTCTTCTGTTTCCACCTTGAGATGAGCATCTTATTTTTAGACTCTTCGGCTCCACCTCATTTCAAGATACATTGGAAGCTGCCGAGAATGTGAAAAATGCCTTGTTTTTAACAAGAACCTGGCATCATCATCATCATCATCATTATTATTATTATTATTATTATTATTATTATTATTATTATTATTATTATTATTATTATTGGAAAGGAGGAATTTCAGGGTGGGGTGAGGCGGTCTTGACAGAAGTGGGAAATGACGGACATGTTCAAAGGGATTCGCAGCAAAGCGATTTTGGATTTTGACCCAAGCGAGTCATTTGAGCGAGCTTGATAAGAAAGAGGAGGTCACCTCTGGCATGTGGGAACAGCCCCCCTCCATCCTGTATAAAAAAAGGGGGGAGCATTCACTCTCTTCTCTGGAAGCTTTTGAGCAATTTTGCAGAGACCCACAGAGTGGCAACGTTTTCTGTAAGTAACTCTGACTAATTTTACAATGGGCCGGGTGAATTCCACCCGAGGATCCCCGTTTTTTTAAGTTAAAAAAAATTAATTTAAAATGTATTTATTTTTAAAGGCTTTCCCCCCCCCACAGGCGGGGTTTCGTGCGGAAAAAACCCAATGATTCATTTCCTTCCTTCGCTCGCCCTCCCGATAACCTTGTTTAGAGAGAGAAAGAGAGAGAGAGAGAGAGAGAGAGATAAACCAACAACCACACGGGGTGTTTACAAGAACCTAGGATGTCACCCATGGCCAAGTTGCAGGATCTGAGCGGTCACATCACCAGCCTGATTCAGCCAGGAAAAGCAGGCCGGGGAAATGGAGAAGGCAGGGAGAATATTTAAGAGGAAGAGGAAGGTTGCATGTTGCCTGTGTCTTACACACACACACACACCCACCCACACACACACGTACACACACACTTATTCACACGTAGGCACAGACACAGATACATGTTTAGGAACTTTGTAAAAAGTCGGCTGATATGCGTGTACCAATAAATTAAATCTTTCCTTCCTTCCTTCCTTCCCTCCCTCCCTCCCTCCCTCCCTCCCAAGTTTCAATGTGATTAAAACTGAATTTTCCCCCTTCTTTCTTTCCTTCTTTCTTTCCTTCCTTCTTTCCTTTCCTTCCTTCCTTCCTTTCCTCCCTCCCTCCTCTCCTGCCCTCTACAAATTTTCAATGTGATTAAAATTGAAATTTCCTTCCTTCCTTCCTTCCTTCCTTCCTTCCTTCCTTCCTTCCTTCCTCCCTCCCTCCCTCCCTTCCTTCCTTCTTTCCCTCTCTTCTGCACATCCATCCATCCCTCTATCCTCCTTCCTTCTCTGCTGCCCCCTCCAAATTTTCAACGCAATTAAATCTGATTTTTCTCTCTCTCTCTTTGCTTTCCCGTCGCAATGATTTTTAAACTTAGTATAGATTCCTATATCTCCAGTCACTTCTTCCCGAACCAACTGAGGATTTTGAAAAATGTCAACAGAACAGCAGCAACAAAAACAAACTCCTGTCCTCCCCTCTGGACCAAGCAAGTTGACGGCAGGGTTGGTTCCAGAGATAGCATCTCAGAAAGGACACGATAGAAAATCTCTGCCTTCTGCTGAACAAGGGGATGTGGTCCCAGAAGATCTAAAAGGGAGCCACCAAAGGAAAGAGTGGACCTCTGAGTGTTCAGCCGCTGAGATACCAGTCTCAGAAGATACATCTGGAGCCAAGCATGGCTCCTTGACCAGAAAGGAGAAGGAACATCTAACCTCAGTGGATCAACATTGCAGAGAACCTACAACTTTGTCTCAAGTCCCAAACAAGGAGACCTTCAAGTCAGGCCAGCCTCCATTTCCAGTTAGAGAAGCTGAAGAACATCCAAACACCCAACCACCCGCTCTTGGAGAACAGAAGCAACAGCAGAAGAAGCAAACCAATCAATGGCTCCCCAAGTAAATCCCTGATAGATGAGGCCAATCGGATCTGCTATACCCTATCTCCATCTCAGAGCAATTGTCCTTCTTTGGGGTGGTTTCCCACCTTGTTCAGTTGACCAACCCTCTTTCTACTTTGTTCTATTTTGACAACGTTTCTTTTCCTTGACTAACATCAATGTCTTCAGGATGAGTCACAATTTGGTTTGATGTCGTTGAGAACTGCAACCCAACTCATTGTTTTGTTGGGATGGTTCAAAGATTGGGATTCCTTCTCTCTGACAACGTTCAACCCTAGATAATGGTCCTTGATTGCCCTCTGCTGACGTGACAAGGAACACCTAATCCTCACAGTTCAAACACAGTTCAGGTGCTTCATGCTAACTAGTGATGGCTTCCTGATTATGTTGGATTATCATCACTGGAAGTTTTCATGAAGAGATGCCATCTGTCAGAAATGATGTAGGGTCTCCTGCTTGGGCGGGGAGTTGGACTAGGTGACCTACAAGATTTCTTCCAACTCTTGTTAATCCCTTAATCCAGGGGGTCTTCAAACTTGGCAAGTTTAAGACTTGTGGACTTCAACTCCCAGAATTCCTGAGCTAACATGACTGGAGGAGGAGGGATTCTGGGAGTTGAAGTCCACAAGTCTTAAAGCTGTCGAGTTTGAAGACCCCCTGGAATAGGGTAACTCTCATATTTCCATAGGCTCCTCCCCTTCTCCCACGACATAATGAGTTCAGTACAAGAAAGAACTTTCTGGAAGTCTGACGTTTACAGACCTGGTGTTCTTCTTCTGCCCCCTACTGGTGAGAGACGGAACCATTCCAGCTCAAAAATCTCATTAATTCGTAGTTAATGAGGATTCAGGTTTTTCCAGACCCCAAACCTTCCTTGCTGTTGAAGAGAAATGCCTCAAATCCGGACCCACCATTGATATTGTTCCCTCAAACTCATCTGGGAGTTAAAATAACATCCGTCTTGGCTACCCTAACGTTCTTGACCGTGGTTTTTCTCCTTTGGCATCATGTCATCTCTGGTTGAATATACCCGCCTATATTTATCATTTCCTTATTATTTAGTCTGTCGCAAGGGAAAAAAAGGGGGAATATGGAGGGGGAACCCCAGTATATGTCAAACTCTTTTGTGGGCATCTTCTGTGCAAGAATCACACAACGATCCCAGAACACGAAATCTTTTTTTGTTTTTGTTTTGCTGTGTCAGCAGATCCCAGTCTGGGCTGTCCGTGACAGACAAGCTGCGATGCAATCTTTTCATCCAATTAAGCCGGCGTGATTAGAGAATTTAGTCAGCCAAGGAATCCTAAACAAATATTAATTTGTAAATTGAGTAATTGACAACTCCGAGTCAGCCTGTCTCTTGTAAATTCACGTCAGATCGTTTAGTGGCTCCTTTTGAAACTTAAGGTGACCTGTTGTGTTGTTTAATTTTCCACAACTGGCTGGGCTCGGTTTCACCATCGCCAGCGTTTCTGTTGTTCTTTTATTACTGCTACTGTTTCAAAGCTGCCTGGTTTCATATTTTAAAAAAAATTGTGAAATGGTGGGCACTTCTTGGTTGCATGTGATACTCTGCGTTCTCTTCTTTTCTTTCCTCCTTTTTCCTTTTTAATTTTTTTAAAATTGTATTGTTTGCAACAACTAAACCATTAACTTTCATATTATTGATACATATTATTGCTTTTTGGTTCTATTCATTCTGTCTATTTTTATCCCGACCTTCCCTTCTTTTTTGTAACCACTGATAAAACTTATTCCACATTTCATAGTATGCTGATTCCTCCTTATTTTTCAATTCCAGAGTTAATCTATCCAATTCTGCACAAGCCATCATTTTTTTTTATTATTTCTCTTTCTGGTGGTATGGTTTCATTTTTTCCAATATTGCACGTATATCATTCTCTCCGCTGTCAAAGCATATATTATTAAATATGCTATATCTTTCCCATACCCTTCTATCATCAGTCCCAAGAGAAATAATTCTGGTTTAAATGGAATATGCTCTCCCACCATTTGTTCCATCCAAGTCTGTATCAATCTCCAATATTTTTTTTTTTTTTTGCATATTTACATGCCCACCACATGTGGTGGAATGTATCTGATAAATCCTTACATTTCCAGCATTCTGGAGATAGATTTTTATACATTTTGGCAATCTTTTCTTTTAGAAGGACAAATCCAATTCTTATGCTTGCGGGACACAAGGTAGACACCAACACCGAGCTGCTGGGATGGATTTCCTGCTTCATTTGACTGCACAATGGTCTGTTGGCTTTCTAGTGAGCACGTCTAATGAATTGTATGAGGCTGATTTGCGTGTTCTTCAGCATCACATGCTTTGTTTCAGCTGAGTTTGGACAGAGTCTTTTTTTTGTTTTGTTAATATCTTGTAATGGTATGTGAGAATGGCCTTGGGAGATGGGAGGGAAAGATGCTGACTAGGAATGGTTAGATAAGAGACAGCATAGTCCTCAGCTGCATAATGGGGTGGAGGAAAAAAGCTTCGAAATGACTGTCCCTAACTTCTCAGGTTATAAAAAGAGATAGTAGAAGACCTGTGCTTTGAGACCTGCAAGATTCTGTTAAGGTAGCCTTACGATAAAGCAGAATTAGCTTCTCCGGTTGCATTTCCTGTCTGTTTGGTCTGAGAAGGCTGACCTCATTCTTGCAGTCTTGCAATGCAAAATCTCTTTCCCTTGTCTCTCAAGGTCATTTTTCCATCTCCCTTTAATCCCTTGAGAGTAGTCAAATTATTATTATTATTTATGGCTGGTCGCACAGACTGGATCTGGCCTTTTCTGTCCACCTCTGGAGTCCTTTCCAAGGACCTGCGTTAGGCAGATTAGGGTATTTCATAGTGTTAAAGGTCTTGTCTCAGGATGTAAGCTTGTTTGAGCATAGCTGCCTTTCGCAATTGACCGATGGGGATTTTGTCAATGCTGACAATGTTCAAGGAGTGCTCCAGTTTTTTGGGGATTGCAGCTGGGGCACCTATTGGTACCATCTTTGCTTTCTTTTGCCACAGCAGTTTCTGCTGTTGTTTGTAGTTATTATTATTATTATTATTACTATTATTATTATTATTATTATTATTATTGTTGTTGTTGTTCTTCTTCTTCTTCTTCTTCTTCTTCTTCTTCTTCTTCTTCTTCTT
>NW_020717234.1:127032-141553 GCF_900518725.1 Notechis scutatus
CTCAGCCAGCTTTGCTGGCTGAGGAACTCTGGGAGTTGAAGTCCACAAGTCTTAAAGTTGCCAAGGTTGGAGACCCCTGATCTAGAAGTAGGCAAGCCTACTTATTTCCATACAGCTGAAGCTGAAGCCAAGCATAGCTTGGCACTTGTAGAAAGCCACTTCATCCATCTCTTTCCTCTTCCCACAACAAATTGTCTTCCAGGCATCAGGAAAGAGATGGAAAGCTCTGAGCAAACGTTTGTCTGTTGTCCAAAAAGGGGAAACAAGCTTAAGGGAGGCCACCCATAGTGCTATATGAAAGATTGCCTTCCAGTTTGCAAACTATTGGAAACGTGCAAATTAGTTACATTCTATTCAGAATAGAACCCGAAAGGATCTTTGAGGTCTTTTAGTCCAACCCTCTGCTAAGCAGGACAATAAATGGCTGTACAATCTCCTTAAAAACTTCACCCACAGCTTCTGAAGGCAACTTCTGTTCCACTGGTGAATTGTCCTGACTGTTAGGAAGTTTCTCCCTAATTCTAGGTTGCTTCTCTCCTTGGATTCGTTTCCATCCGTGGCTTCTTGTCCTGCCCTCTGATGCTTTGGGAAACAAGCTGACCCCCTCCTCTTTGGGGCAGCCCCTCCAATAAGCTTTTTTTTCTTCTCTAGCATGGTTGCAGGAGGCCCCTACACCTCCAAGCCATTGTGATGGAGTGGTTAGAAGGCAGTATTGCAAGCTAACTCTGCATTCCCACAGCCAGGAGTTTGATCCTGACCGGCTCAAGCCTCCCATCCTTCTGAGGTCGGTAAAATGAGGACCCAGATAGTTGGGGGGGAGCAAGAGGCCGACTCTGCAAACTGCTTACAGAGGGCTGTAAAGCCCTGTGAAGCAGCATATCAGTCAACGTGCTATTACTAACTGAGCCATTCCATCATTTTGTTCCCCTAAAGTAGTTCGCCGATTATAAATGAGCCAAGCTGAGCCTGCCTGAAGGTACATCAGCTACTTTCCTTTGATTGCTACCTGAGCTACGACTTTCCTGTTAGAAGGACTGGCACAGAAAGAAATCCTTCCTTCGACTTGGAGCCCTGTCTCAGTTCCATCCTCAGAACTAAAGAACTCCCCCAAATTCCCGGAGAGAGAAGGAATGAGAGAGAAGGAATGCAAACTTACCCGGTTCTTTGCAGAGTTCAGAAGAAGCAATGAAGTTGCAAACGAGCAGTTCACACTGGTGAAGATTCAGTGGAGAATTCCACCTTTTATATCTTTCTGGAGGCAGGCAAATAATTGGAAGACATGCCTCGTGCCTGGAGGTTTAATTAATCCATAACCATTATTTTTTTTTTCCCCAGTTATCTTTATTTTGACCTGTGGTAATTGAATAATTGTCTGTTACAATTAATGAGTTGCTGGCTTCTTTTTCTTTCGCTCCTGTTTTCTTCTGCGTTTTTTTGTTAGCGTTGCGGATTTCAGCTCCACCCTAACATCCTTTTGCCTTGGCTTGCACTTTGTGTATTTCCTCCCTCCATCCATCCATCCCTAGATTCAAAAGTCCTGTACCGAAAGATTAATATTTCCCCGCCTTTGGTGAAGGATGTGAGTCAACGGGTTACTCTGCCCATTTATTTGTTGCGTACCAAAACCACCATCGACACATCCCAGATGGAGGTAAGTAAATCCCAGATGACAGCAAAAAACAGGGAAAAAAAATTGGACCTGCCCATCATCTGCATGGATGTCAATACTGAGGTGTCTCAAGGTGATTTAGATCACCTGTATTTGCGGAAATAAACAGGGTATTTTTCCATGCCAGGAGATTACGTGTCCATCCTTACAGCCCAGGTAACTCACCTCTGTCTTTGGCATGGAGTTAGTCATTTAGGGAACGTCAATCAATATCCTCTTAGCTGAATGAGTTTGTTGTGAGGACAATGATGAGGACCATTAAGTGGTGGAGCAGAAGTTGCCTCCAGAAACTGTGGGTCCTTCATCCCTCGGGGCTTTTGAGAAGAGACTGGACCGGTCACCTGTCTGAAATGGTATAGGGTCTCCTGCTTGAGCAAGGGGTTGGGCTGGAAGACCTCCAAAGTCCCTTCCAGCTCTATTCTGATTGGTTATGATCTGAAGGAACATCAGCTCCAGAGGGTGAACGTCATTGCCCAGAGGATCATGGGTTGCCCTCTCCCCTCTTTGGAAGAGTTTTATAGCTCCCACTGCCTTAAGAAAGTTCAAAACATTCTCAAAACTCCATATCATCCTGGGCACCTCTTTTTTTTTTGAACTATTACCATCTGCCAGACGGTACAGGATAATAATAAAAACAAGGACAAATAGGCTGAAAAACAGCTTCTATCCCAGGGCAGGAGCTCTGTTGAAATCTGCTGTGTAGTGCAGTGTTGGTGTGGTGTTGGCAGTTTTCGGTTCAATGTGTAGAGGGTGAAGGAAGTGTGTTTGTGTTTATTTTCATGGTCATGATGTGCATTGAAGATGGTGTTTGATTTCATTGTACGAGGGGCAATGACAATAAAGTACTCTAAACTAAAGCATCTACACTATATGCTCCTCAATGTTCTTTGGGTGGCAACCTCATAATGCTGTTAACAGAAGGTCCATTTTCCTAATTTTGCTGTTGTTCTTCAGTTGCTAAGTCATGTCCAACTCTTCATGACTCCAGGGATCATATCACACCGGGCTTCCCTGCCCTCCACTGTCTCCCTACATCTGCCCAAATTCAAGACCATTGCGTCAACAACATCATCTAACCATCTCATCCTCTGCTGTCCCCTTTTTGCCTTCCATCTTTCCCAACATCAAGGTCTTCTCCAAGGTCTACTCTCATCAGGTGGCCAAAATATTTCAGCTCCAGCTCCAGTTTAACAGAGTTGACAGAGTTGAAAGGGATCTTGTAGGTTATCTAGTCCAAACCCTCCCAAAGCAGGAGACCCTACACCACAAATGGCAGTCCAGTCTCTTCTTGGAAGCCTCCAGTGATGAAGCTCCCACAACTTCTGAAGACAACTTCTGTTCCATGGGTTGACTGTTCTCATTGTCAGAAAGTTTCTCCTTAGTTCCAGGTTGAATCTCTCCTTGTTCCGTGTCCATCCGTTATTCCTTGTCTGACCTTTGGGTGCCTTGGAAAATAGCTTGACCCCCTCCTCCTCTCTGGGGCAGCCCCTCAAATATTGGAAGGCTGCTCTCCTGTCTCCCCTGGTCCTTCTCTTCCCTAGACAAGCCAGGCCCAGTTCCTGCAACCGTTCATTGTATGGTTTTAGCCTCCAGTCCCCTCATCATCCTGGTTGTTCTTCTCTGCACTTTTTCTAGAGTTTTATAGTGCCGTGACCAAAACTGGATGCAGTACTCTAGGTGTGGCCTTACTAAGACTTTATAAAGTGGTATTAACACTTCACCTGATCTTGAGTTGATCTTGACCCTCTGTTAATGCAATTTAGGATTGAATTGGCTTTTTTTGGCTGCCGCTGGTTGCTCTTCTCTGCACTTCTGTTTCTGTCCTTCTAAAGAATAGTCATGGTTGATTTCCTTTACGATCGACTGATTTGATCTCCTTGCTGTCCAAGAAACTCTCAAGAGACTTTTCCAACACCACAATTTGAAAGCATCAATTCTTTGGGGCTTGGCCTTCCATATGGCCCAACTGTCCCAGCCATGCATGATTGCTGGGAAAACCAGAGCTTTGACTGTCTATGGAGATTCTCAGACATCCAGGTTGTCCCAAAGGTGCTTTTTTCAAGAGGTAACCCAGACATTTTGCTAAGCACCTGTGGGACCTAGCTTTGACTATACATACCTTTCTCGAGCCGAATCCAAGTTTTAGCTAGATAATCCATGAATGTCTGCTTTTATCGACCAGATTTTAAGTCCTTGACCTGAACTGGATGGAGATCAACAACCTGTTCTCTTCCTTTCCATTTTTTCTCTCCAAAATAAACCCTGTTCTGTCTCTTGCACAGGGGTAGATTTATAGCTGTGCAGATGCAGATAGATAACTCAACAAAGCTTCCATAACGAAGTTCATTTATTGGTACATCAGGTATCTACATAACTCACACTCGTGACGAAGTTCTTCTTTAATGATCAATCCTTTGTATATCTGCCTTGTACATGAAAGATGGTTATCTCCTAACCCATCTCGTAGCGATAGAAGAAAGATGCCATGAGGTAGAGAGTTCAGACAAAGAATAAGGAAAACTCCCTTAACCCACCAAGGGTCAATTCAGTGACCAATCAGGATTACAGATTTAGCCACGTGACATGAACTACATTTCCCAGGATATCTTTAACTACGTTTACCCTTAAGGGGACAGCTCACAATTCCTTAGTAACTAACCAATTCCCGTAAACTGGCTGGGACAGCACAAACCCCATTTGTAGAAATGTAAGATTTCGGGGGAGAAATATTATCAGCAAGAAATAGTCAAGGGGCTCCCTAAATTTCTTTTAAATGAGTTTGGAAATTGGATTCAAATGAAATTCAGCATTTTTTCTTTTGGGAGACACTTCAATCCTACATGTCCTAAAGTAGCTCTGATGCCAACCAAGTCTTATTGAAGATCTATGGAATGTCTTGAACAAAGCATTCTTCTTCTGGTTTTGGGAATTAACTAAAGATCTAAATGAAAATCTGACCATTTGAGAAACGCATCAAATATTAAAAGCTTGAATGGTCAACACCTTTCCATGTGGTTTTTTTTCTCCTCCTCTTATATTTGCTGAGTAGCTAGTTTCAGTTGCATGCCCTTTCCTGTTTACGAACACAAGAAAGCGGATTGAAGGTAAATTCAGGGTGGAAGGAAGGCTAAAATATGCGAGCTTGTTACACGACTAATAGAAGAAAATTATTCAAATTAGCAAAGAAGTTGCGAAGTGAGATAAAGATAACATGACAAGTCAAAATTAATTAAAACCTCAGGGAAAATCTGTTGTGGCCTGTTATTAACCAGTTACCGAATGTGTATAAAAGTGTCCGTTCATTCTATACTTCTCAACAGCTTCAGCTTTTCATCAAAGCTTCAGTTCTTCCTTCTTCTACCTGGGTAAGTCCATGATTTTCGCTTCATATAGCCTAGCTTTGATACTGTCTTCTTCTTTTGATTTTGGTTGGTGTCTCCTACCAACCTAGCTACTGTTTTGGTTTGGATGATTGGACATGCAATCCATCCGTGCTACCTCTGTAGCTGCTTTCCAGGTCCAACAATTTCCAACTCTCTTGACTTCAATGCGTTGGCCAAGGCTTCAACTTCAACGCGTTGGCCAAGAGTTTCGGAGAACTTAGACCTGTGTCAGCTGGTGCTCCATTCAAAATCCAAGAAAGAAATACTTAGACTCTTTTAATTAGAGAAAAGATATTTTTTACTGGAAATCAAGTGGTAGCAACAAAAGGATTCTGAATCTGAGAAAATGGGCGCGTAAATCACCTATACAAAGCAATGGCAACATTCCCACCCCCAATAGTTCAATTGGCTCATCCAATTAACAGTTGTGTAGATCATCATGTGGGCATCTCCAGGTGGTGATGAGGCTTCTATCCGTTGACCTTGACATAGTTTGATAAAGGGTTGCAGCTGCGCATAGCATAGGATAGAAACCTAAGCAAGAATCTAACCCCCCCCTCCAGTTTATACAGTTCTGGTTTGTAACACCTCCAGCTCACTTCCCATAACCATTCCCCCCTCCTCCCCCCGTTACTTATGACAGCCGAAAGATGCAAAGCAAAGGGAGAAAATCTTGAAGGCTGACATTCTGTTTCTACTGTGGAATCTTTGGTGCTCTCTGAAATTGGTTATTTGCAAGAACCAAAAGGTGAGAACCAAAAAGTGCATTTGGATTCCATCACAGCAGGGACTAAATTTAGGACATCTTAAAAACTATTCAGTTCACAAGCTCTTTCGGCTTGCTGTTTTTTGTCATCTTCCAGAAAAAAATGATCTACTCTACTCTGGGTTTGGTAACCCAACCACCCATTATTTGTAAAATCACCATCCAAATTCTACTCAGCTGGCATTTGTCTCGAGCATGACTTTCAGAGCAACAGATCTGACAGGTTTTGAGTTGTCTGGGTTTCCAAATAAAGACAGCAACTTGTCTCAAAGAAATATAGAGCCAAAGAGGTTATAGATATTTTGAATTGTGATGTTTTACAGTAGAAACCCAAGTAGGACTGCGGGCTTGTGCTATTTTATATTTTGCCTTTCTAACCAAAAGCATTTCATTGAAAAAACAAAAACAAATTAAAACTCAGTGGGTTTTCCTTTTCTGAGCAGAGCTATTCTTCAGCTGGTTTAAAGCTCACCTGGTTATTTGAAATCAAATTTCCATTTGAGAAGAATGAAAAATTCTCCCGTGTAATTGTCCTTCCAAAATTTCCATCATGAGGATTTTTCATGCCTCACTTTTGTATGTCCCAGCTTTTAAAATTGTGACCCAATTATAAAACTTTTCTTCCCATTATTGGCAAGCACTGTCCCTATTGAGTTTGGCTGGTGCAAAGGAAATGGTTTGATTTTTGGTAAGGATTTTCCAAACATCACCTAAACAAAGAAATAAATGGATAGAAATCCCTCGCTGAATAGCTGGGAAAGAATAGGAGAATTTCAAAGCAATGTAAGAAAATTAGGCATATGAGATCAAAGCAAATATACCAAATCCTACAGTTTATTTTTTTTTAAAGGTTCATACAAAGAAGCAAAAGCCTATGAAATAGGACATTTGACTTGAACATCCCAAATTTTTTAAAAAAACAACCCAGATCATATTACAGCAGCAGAATATAGTAATTATAGCAATAATTGCTTCTACTTATTTCATGTAAGAGTCAAAACTTGCAAGAATTTCTCATAGAGTGCCACCCAGTGGACAAGGATGGTATTTCCCTTCTCTTCAAAACATTATAAGCAGCTCAATTTCGGAAGGCAGAAAACCAAAAGAAATCAGAAAACAGGTTAAACTGGTGCACAAAAGCCTCCATTGTTTAATTAGAAATCTTGGCTCGTTTGCCTTGTTTGGAATCCAAGTGCTGGGAGACAGAAAATGAGGAAAAGAACAAAAAATTAATCAAGTCTGTTCACAGACATGACTTAAGAGGATGCTAAGCTTCTGGAAAAGAGTGCAAAATAGTTCAAGATATGAAAACAATTCAAATAGAGCAGTGTTTTCAGAATTCAGCCACTTTAAGATGTCTGCAGACTTCAGCTTCCATGACTGAGAATTGCTGGCTGGGGAATTCTGGGAGTTGAAGTCCACCCATCTTAAAACAGCCAAGTTTGCAAAACACTGATCTAGAGCAGGGGTCTTCAAACTTGACAGCTTTAAGACTTGTGGACTTCAACCCCCAGAGTTCCTCCTCCTCCAGTCATGTTAGCTCAGGAATTCTGGGAGTTGAAGTCCACAAGTCTTAAAGTTGCCAAGTTTGAAGACCCTTGATTTATTCTCTCTATCTATTCTACCTCTCTTTCTGTATCTCTCTATTCCAGGGGATCTTCAAACTTGACAGCTTTAAGACTTGTGGACTTCAACTCCCAGAATTCCTCCTCCTCCAGTCATGTTAGCTCAGGAATTCTGGGAGTTGAAGTCCACAACTCTTTAAACTTGCCAAGTTTGAAGGCCCTTGATCTAGAGGGCCTTCAAGAGTAGATCCTCCACTTCTGGCCTGCACAACCTGGACAGCCACTAGATGTTAGCCAACAGAGGCGAAGTACTTTTAACCTTCGCTGCTCGCCGAGTTGTTCTGCCACCCAGATATAAAAAAATTCAAAATAATTGCATCCCAATTTTGCAAGCCAGACATTCATTATTGGGAAGGCAAAATTGCAGGCAATTATTAAATTGTTGGCTGGTAGTCTCGAGACACAACAACGGAGCTGCTGATGCATGCCAACAGACCTCAAATAACGCCTTTGAATGGCGTGTCTGAACAGCTCTGATATTTACGGTGACCACAATGAAACCAAAATAGCAGATTTTGTCTGGACATCCTGATTGCTCCTCCTGGAAATATTTGTCTGGCACAGCTTTGGGCAATCTGAGCTCATTAATTCCTTTTTTGTTTTGTTTTAAAATTATTTTTTATGGCTCTCCGAAAAGCAGGAAGCTCTCTGGGTTGGCCTGTGTCCTTCTTCTCGCCTATCGTATCAACCTCGATCTGCTGTCCAGCACGAATGACTCAACGTCTCAACGCTAATTAATGTGCTTTTCTCCATCTTTTCCAGGTTCACACCTGCCACCCAACATGTCTTGCTGCCCACCAACTTGCCTGCCTCCTTGCCCACCTTCCTGTGCCATTCCTTCTTGTGCCTCTGTTCCAAGGATCGGGCTCGGCTCCTGCGGGATTGGCTCGGGACTCCTCGGTTACGGCGGCGGCGGTGCTGCTTCAGCCAGCAGCCTTGGGATTCTCCCGGGAGCTAACGTGGGATGCATTAACCAGATTCCACCTTCCGAAGTTGTGGTCCAGCCACCATCCTTTGTGATCACCATTCCGGGGCCCATCCTTTCCGCCAGCTGTGAGCCAGTTGCCGTGGGAGGCTATAGCGCTTGTGCCGGTGGGTACGGAGGATATCTTGGCGGCGGCGGCGGTCTCGGGTCAATCTGCCGGCCAAGACGCAGAGCCAGCATCTGTAAATATCCTTGCTAAACCGAAGCAGGGTAGGATTATACAACCATGATATGGAAACAGGACAGGACTTATGGACAGTGTCTTCAGAAAAACAAAACTCAGGGCCCAACCTGGGAAGGACTCTGAACTTCAAGTGGTTTTCTTTCTCACCTCTTGGAAAGGGAGGGTAATTTATTTTCTCTGACTCCTTCAAGCTTTTGTAAGCCAACCACCCCGCGGTGCTCTTTTGTGTATGTTTGGTTTTTGTTATGTTAAGGATATCACCCCCTCACCCTCTTTTTAATAAACGCTTCTCAGCATTGCAGTTACTGACTCTTGCATGGTTTTTGGTCTGACACAGGACGTCCACTTGGGGGTAGAGTCTGCTTTGAAACCGTCCCTTAAAAGCAACCAGTGCCATCAAAGCATGCATAACTGGGAAGGATTGAGTTCCCAAGACAGGCTGAACCACAGTCTGTCCAACTGCATATTCATTTAATGTAACATCTTGGGCAATTTTGGACAGCAATATTCAAATAGAGGGCCTGGGTTTATGTTTCCCTCTTCTGCAAAAAGGGCAGCTGGGTTCCTGAGATTTGGAACTCTCAGAAGGCCATTTGTTATTATTATTATTATTATCAAATGTATTTGTCACCACAATGGCGGCTCACAATCATAAACAATTGAAGAAATAGAAAGGAAGATTAAAGGAAAGTAGAACAATAAAACAACCAAGGGGGAAAAAAACAAGGAATATATATATGAATATGATTAACTTTAAACAGTGTTAAACAATGCTGATTGTTCTGCATTATTCACATGGAGAACTAAAAGATTGCAGGACTTTTCACACAATGTACATAACATTGGAAAGCTCAACAACTGCACAGTGTATAAAACTTGACAAGCTTTAACCTTTAGGTTCTAATGATCCTACTTTGGATACAGGTGAAGGGTCAGTTCTCTGGGGAAGGGTTTACTTTTGGGGAAGATGGAAAGAAATAGAACAGAATGGAAAGGAATGGAATATCAGAATTGGAAGGGACCTTGGAGGTCTTCTAGTCAACCCTCTGCTCAACCAGGAGACCCCATACCACTTCAGACAGGTGGCTGTTCAGTCTCTTCTTAAAAGCCTCCTGTGATGGAGCACCCACAACTTCTGAAGGACAGAAAAGAACGAGGACAGAAGAGGACAACAAGCAACAGGGTGGTTGGACTTAGTTATAGGGAGGATGGAGGAGCCCATTGGGAACCTGAAGGACCTAGTTAGAAACAGATCCTTCTGGAGAAAGTCTAAGGTAGATTCTAAGAGTTGACACTGACTTGACAATATATACTCAATCAAGCTTGAACCTGTGGCTTAGTATGTTGTACATAGATTCATATATGGTTTAATATCTTTTATGAGGGCTTTGTTGAATAACTAGGGCTAGCATCTTGCTAGACCATAACAACACAACCTTCTCACTTCTCTCATCATGTCCATAAATGTAAATAGGCTTTGGATATATTTCTTACACACTCATGACCAGTTGTGCCAAAGTTGTTCATTTAAAGCTGATGACAGAAGAAAGTAGACATGAAACAATCATATTGTATTCTTCAACTTAGCTTGTTATACAAGCTGTAGGTCAACCCAGCTTTGGCTTCATTGAGAAACAGATTTGGACATTAGAGAATGACAACCAGGATAAATCCAAGTAAACCGGACTTGTCTTTCCACAAAACTGCGAAGTTTGTGTGAAGACTCACCAGTGACGGCAAGCTAGAAGTTGGACAAAGCCAGAAGAAGCATCGTCCTTCTTATATACAACATTGTTGGGTGTTTCTTTTTGCTGGAGGAGATATCCAAATGCAGGGTGTTGGAGACCTAAGTTGTTATTCTTCTTCCATCACTATCCCTTTGTCATCAGTTTTGCATTCCATTCATTTCTGGGGAATATTAAATGCTGGAATCAGGTTGCTTCTCCTAATTTCCCCAAGCAGAATTAGTCTAAGTTACAGGCGTTAATTATTAGCAATGTAATTGGATGGAGAACTTCCCAGATGACCTCTGCTGATCGCCATCCAGATTTAGACTCAGGGATTGTTCTCAAAGCAAAATTGAATCTGTCTGTCTCTCCTTTTTGGTGGTCCTTTTCCTTCCCACACAAAGACTTGGGTCCCACCGCATGTTAAGCTATGTTTGTCTAGTAATGATTTATTGAGTAGGCTAGAATTGGCTTGGATCACCTGAGACCATTGACTCTAAACCAAATTTACACAGTCTACTAACCAGCCAACCAACCAACCAGCCAACTACGTTTTAGGATGCAAAATTGTAGCCCTTGCTCATCGTAATCTTAAAAGCTTGTGAGGACCATCTCATTGGGAATCAATTTCCAGCTCACTTTTATATTTCTGATAAGGTGATCAAGCTAGCAGCATACCGCACCTCTCATCTTTAAAAAAAACAAACAGATGGAATTTTGCATTTAATTCAAAATTGTAACTGTCCTATGTATGGAGTTCAAATGTTGACTGTTTCAATGTCAAACCATGTCTTGGGAAACTAGTTCCATTCAGAAGGGAAGGGAAGGCTCCAGTTATTGGAACTGTATATATAAATTATTTTGCTTTAAATTTTTTTAAAAAAAGAAATATATGGAACACTGATGGAACAAAATAACAATCTAAAGTCATATGGTATTTCTAGGGGCTAGAAAAATGATGATCTAAACCATTGGTGAACGTCCTTCTTCCTAAGCTCTGGAAATGCAGAGAGCAAATTACAAAAATGACTTGGCGAGCCCAGCCATCGTTTGATGATGATACAGAATTATATGGTGACTTTTCTTCTTCTAAGCTCTTAAATGGTAGCTATTTTCCTGGGCGATGGAAATTGAAGGCAGATCGTTTCAGATTTGGAACAGCAGGTGAAAAATTTAAAGAAGCAGCTGCACTGCACGCTCCTGCCAATTAAAACTTGGCCATCTTCCAAGGAAGACACGAAAGACATAAGGGCAAGACAGCAGAGTGATAGGCCTACTTCCTCTAAAGTTCACCCATAACCTCAGGTGAAGGTGCTTCCCAGATGTTCACATCAAGGAGGGAAATGCTTCTGATCCAAGCAACTTGGGATTGAGTGGGGAGGGAAACTTCCTTCAACTCAGCCCATATAATCCAAACATGTCATTTCCTTCTGGCTGTGATTTTGTTCTAAGAGAAGCATGTAGCACCAAAAAATCCTCTTTGGCTGGAATAGCCAAAAACTTTTGAAGGGAACCCAAAATAAGTTTTTGATCAGGGAGATGAAGACCTTTGACCCCTTTGAACATTGATAAAAAGGTTAAAAGTAAATCTTTTTCAAGTTGGATTGAACTCCTGAGGACTTCAAGGAGATAGCCAAGTGCTTTTCTTGCCAATGACGCCGAATGTCATCTTTTTTTTGGACAATCAGTTCAATTTCTAGCCCTGAGAGTTCCTATTACTCTTCCATGAAATACCAGGAAAGGCAACTTCACTTTTTCATTGACCTTTGTGCTTTTCTACAAAACCAACCAACCAACCAACCAACCAACCAACCAACCAACCACTGAACCAGGGCAGACTGGAGCTGGGCCCCCAAAATTAATTTAATTTAGTTTCATGATATTTTATTGATGATGATGTTATACATTCAATCGAGTCCAACTCTGGATCATTCTATGGTTCAGGTTTCTCCACATATTCTGATCTTGAACTACTTCTTTGAGTATGTTCTATGCTCTGTCTGGCATCACTTTGATGGTGCCCAGCCACCATGATCTTTGGCAGCCTGGTTTCCTTTTACCGCTAACTCTTCCCAACGTAATTGCTTTTTCCAATGAATTCCCCTGCATGACGTGGCCAAAATAAATAAGACACAATTTTATGATTTTGGTTCATTTATTACATTCCAGGTAATATGACCATTTTATGGTATTTGAAGAACCTTCTATAATCTCAGGAGACTTCAGTGGGGCCATCTTCAAGATGTTTGACCCAGGATTTTTTTTAAGAATAGCTGAGCTAGAAGATTTCTTCAAGGAAATGTACTCAACATGGGGTCTTCTCTTGAAGATAACAAGGATCACTTTTGTCTGCAGGAGCAAAAAATTTATAAATTTGTGGAGGAATAAACACTTGAATTACATTGCCAGGATGGGCTAGAATTCTTCCTACCTTTCCTAACAATATTCCCTAAGTATGAGGAGATTTGTCCTTCTTAATTTTTCATACACATTTCCATCAAACTCAACAAAACACGGGCATTTAAAAATTCAGCTCCAAGAAATGTCTGCTCCTTCATCTCCACTAAACCAAGATCTTTAGTTTGAAGGTTAAGGAGAAGTCTAAAATCACCGTAGAAACTAGTCAGCTGCGGAAACTAGCTGTGGAAACTAGTCATCATTAATCCACCTGGCCTAATCCTTGTCCTTAGACTTTAATATACTCCAATGATAGGGAACATAATGCATAATATTAACGCCCAAACACCCCAAAATTACTAGGGACACAATGACAACAAAGCAAGGATGGCTGTTCTAGAGCCCTTTCATTTGAGATGAGACACACATAATTGGTAGACTTTACTGGTCAAGGTGCTTGTCAGGTTCCCCAAGAAACTGTATAAAAGCTGCTGCCTGGGCTTCAGTTCTTCAGCAGCACTTCTTACTTCTCCTTCACTTCTCTTCTCCAGCTCTCTCCGGTAAGTTGGATTTGACGCTTTATTAAATGCATCTAATAACTTTTGAGAAGTCCTTTTGGACTTTGACCAACAGCCTAACCCCAGGAGTCATGCTCCTCCTGGTTCAGTTATGAAGATTCTTGCTGATTGGTGTTTGTTTTCCTTGCTTGCTTCCAGCAAGTAGTCCACACTAGCAGGTTGATGGCCTGAGAGAGCTTAAATTTTGACTCGGTGTAAAAACCCTAAGAAGTTTTTCTTTGCAAGTGTTAGAGGGAAGTTGACCAAGTTTTCAACCAGGATTGATTCTCCAGGATTTCTGTCTGGACTTTTCCAGATCTACTTGGAGATGTAGAAGATCAGATAGCAACCTGAACATGGAAGGCAAAAGTAGGTTTCTTTGAGACCAGTTTAGGAAGATCTAGATTTGGGATTGGCTGACGATAGAGTTCTTACTCTGCCTTAGGAGTTTTGTTTTGTTAGAGAACCCTGTTTATTTTGAACCTATTGTAGACTTGCTTTTCAACCCATCTCTCTTTATTGATAGCATGGATCCAATGTTGACATGTTGCCATTGACCAAGATGGCCAATTTATGAATGCAATCAATGAACTTATACGTACTGAATATGCAGTTGAATATCTTACACTGTATGTATATTGGCTAGTTTGACTATCTAGCACATGATACAAAATTCAGGAGATCTCTTAACAATGGACTTGGGAAATTTACATGATGGTGGGCAAATGTTAGCTTTGGGGATAGTTAGAGGAAAAACATCTACAAGTATCATCCATCCTGCTTTCCCTGAGTCTTACATTCAAAATATTCTGAATTCTCAAGGAACCATAAGCTAGTTTCATGAGAACAAAATACTGGTTAATTGAGAAGGACAGGATGCCTCTAAGCTTGCTTGATCAGTGCTGGCTGAGTAGTTTAGAAATGCTATTTAAGTTTTCTTTGGAAGAAGTGGAATAAAAGTGGCGATTTGCTTGTAATGCTTACTGTTTCTTATCCTTTTTGCCCGTTGCAGACTAACCTTCATTATCTCCAACATGGTGCTCAGCTGTCACAAACCAGCTTGTTTCAGCCCATCTGGACCTATTTTCCCAGTCGGGGGTGGCTCCTCTTGCTGTGTCCCACTCTGCCACTCCGTGCCTTGTGGACCCCCCACTGTGTGTGTGCAACCTGTCCAGTCCTGCGGCATCCCGGTCTGCTCATCTCCTTGTGGGCCACCCACTGTGTGTGT
>NW_020717235.1:1149-14203 GCF_900518725.1 Notechis scutatus
CGCTTGAGCTGGTCGTCGTCGTCCTCCTTCCTCCCCAAGGAACTCAGAAAACTTCCATCATCTCTGGATGTTGTGATGGAGAACTACGAGCTGGTGACCTCCCTTGGTAAGAGCCGTGCTGGGACTGTGTGTGTGTGTGTGTCTGGATGAGGGGTTTCCTGGGGAGGGGGCTGTAGGGACAAGAGGCTGCTGGGAAGGAACGTAAGAAGAACACCCCACCTGATGATAAAGTTCCCTAGTTGGCTCATGAAATATCTTCAAGGAAGCCACAAAGCTCAGAGAGCACCAGGGATCCAACAGTCGTCCTTCTCCTCCTCCTCCCACCTCCCCCTCCTCAACTTCCTCCTCCTCCTCCTTGCAAGCCCCTCTCCTTTCTAACACTGATGATGTTCTCTAGTTGTGTCCTGAAACGTCTTCAAGGAAGCCTCAAAACTCAGAGTACCAGGGACGCAATGGTCCCTCCTCCTCCTCCTCCTCCTCCTCCTCCTCCTCCTCCTCCTCCTCCTCCTCCTCTCCGCAAACCACATTCCTTTCTTGCCCTGAAGCTGTTATCTAGTTTGGTAATAACACGTTTGCAAGAAAACCAAGCTCTGATAGCACCAAGGAACCCACCATCCTTCCTTCTCTTCCTCCACAAACCCCACTCCCTTCTGTACTGATGAAGTTAATGCAGTTTGGTAATGAAACATCTGCCAGGAAACCTCCAAGCTCAGAGAGCACCAAGAACCCCACAGTCTTCCTCCTCTTCTTCTTCCTCTCCTTCCTCTCATGCACTGATGATGTTACCTAGTTTGGTAATGAAACATCTGCCAGGAAACCACCCAGCTCAGAGAGCACCACGGGTCCCATACTCTGTCCTCTTCCTCCCCTCTTCCTCATCCTCCTCTTCCTCCCTCCCTCCACAAACCCCACTTCTTTCTTGTCCTGATGCTGTTACCTAGTTTGGTAATCAAACATCTGAACAAAAAAACAAGTTCAGAGAGCACCAAGGATCCCAGAGTCATCGTCGTCCTCCTCCTCCTTTCATGCATTGATGATGTTACCTAGTTTGGTCATGAAAGGTCTGGCAAGAAAACCACCAGGCTCAGAGAGCAACAACGACCCCACAATCATCCTCCTTGGGTGGGGCAGCTGGATAACGACCCCCTCCCTCTTGAGACCCAGGGAAGAGGGGTCTCCCTTTGACCAGCTGCCAGAGAGAAGGGGCTGGTTCCAGAGGTGGGATTCAGCCGGTTCAGACCGGTTCGGATGTACCAGTAGGAAAAAATATGGAAACCCACCAGTGGCTGGTTTGTCTTGCCCCGGCTGTGACCTGTCATGTCAAATCTTTTCCAGGCTATCCTGTTCTCAAACCAGATCTTCTGTCTCGGATCGAGCGGGTTGGAGAGCCGTGCGTGGGCGACCAGCTGGATTCCACTCGCGGGATTCCCACCAATCCATGTCCAGGTAACATCCGCAGGGCTGATCCCGTGCATACACACACACATACACACACAGAGAGACACATCCGTGCTGGCCAGGGTTTGGAGAGCGCAATTATGTTTCATTTCCTCAAGGTTTTGTTTCCTGACTGCGCGTTGAGCCGGGTTGCTGGCGTGTGACACACTGTGGCCCTTCGGGAGTGTCAAGTGACACAACATTTTGGCAGTTGGAGTGGGATAGCCTTCCTTGGCCAAGAAGAACCTTTGTGGCCACTTTGGGAGAGTATTTCCTCATCTCATCTCAGTTCACTGGGAGGGGAAATCCTACCATGTTTCCCCCGAAAATAAGACCAGGTCTTATTAATTTTTATTCCAAAAGACCCATTAGTTCTTATTTTCTGGTTAGGTCTTAATTTCGGGAAAATAAGATTCAAAATGCATCAGTGGGGCTGACAATCTTAACTGGGGCTTATTTTTGGGGTAGGGCTTATATTACAAGCATCCCCAAAAATTCATGCTAGGGCTAATTTTCCAGTTGGGCCTTATATTTTGGGAAACTGGGTACAATTAGAATTCGAAGTACTATAAATACTATAATTCGGCTACCAAAAGCCAGTGCCCGTCTTTCGATTGAGTTGAATTCAAGACTAGCTTGATTGTTGTGCTAGCTTGGTGTAGGGGTGAAGGTGCTGGCTTAGAAACTAGGACAACTGGGAGTTCTAGTCCTGCCTTAGTCATGAAAGACAGCTGGGTGACTTTGGGCCAATCACCAGGAGAATTCTAGTCCCACCTTAGGCAGGAAAGACAACTGGTTGACTTGGATCCAATCACCAGGAGATGGGGATTGCTAGTCCTGCCTTAGTCATGACAGCTGGGTGACTTCGGGCCAATCACCAGGAGACTTTGGGCCAATCACCAGGAGAGTGGGAATTCTAGTCCCGCCTTAGGTAGGAAAAGTGACTGGTTGACTTTGGGCCAATCACCAGGAGATGGGGAATTCTAGTCCCGCCTTAGGAAAGGTGACTGGTTGACTTTGAGGCAATCACCAGGGGAGTGGGAGTTCTAGTTCCACCTTCAGCACAAAAACCCGCTGAGGGACTTTGGACCAGTCCCCCACTCTCAGCCCAAATCAGGGCTTCCCTATGGGCTTGGTGGTACCCTGGCGATGAGCTGCCTCAAAGCACATCCCTTCCTTCCAGAAAATTCCAGGAAAAATTCATGGGCTCACCTGTTGCTTTGTGATTTCTTTCCCTCCCCCCCCCCCCCCCTCCTCTGCAGGTTACCGTTTCTTCAAACCCGAGAGCCTGTCTTGGATTGAACGGTGGGAGGAACTCGGGGTCACCGACCGTCAGAAGTTGGAGGAAGGCAAACTCTGCACTGGTGCCTGCCAAGGTATGGAAGGCTGGGGAGCGCCTGGTTTTAGGGTGGAGCAAATCCAGGAATTTGTCTCCCGTACACAGGCAAATCCATGTGCATGCAAAGCAACAGAGAAAAGAATATAATAAGTGGGAAACTAATAAGATAATAAAAAGGATAAATAACAATACAGGGGCATCCTCGACGTAACAACTGCAATTGAACCAAAAATTTCACGTGTAAAGGAAGACAAGTTCAATTTTGCCCCAGTCTACTTTGGAAGGGTGGAAAAAACGGTCATAAGTCATTTTGTCCGTTGCTGTTGTAACTTTGAACGGTCCCTAAAGTCGAGGACTTGACCTGTACTAAGACAATACTACGGGATCATATCCAGAGAAAGATGGATTCAGGGATGATGGCCGAGCGTTTAGAGACGCTGAGCTAAAACGGGACATTTGAGACCTGAGCTGCTCTGATGGGGCAAGTTTCTGTTACCCGCTCCAGATCCCACTTAGCAGTTCGAAAGCATGAAAGCGCAAGCAGATTAATAGGTACCAGTTCGATGGGAAGGTAACAGCATTCCATGCGCCTTTGGCATATAGCCATACCAGCCATGGGACCCAACGGGAGCGTCTTTGGACGACGTTGGCTTCCTCGGCCGAGAAACAGAGAGGAGCATTGTGTCTCCCGAGGTGGAAACGAGTGGACGGGAAAGTCGAAGTCGCAGAAAATAAAAACAGAATGTCAAACACAATTTTTGGCTTGACGGCCCAGTGCGGGGGGGGGGGGGGAGGATATTCTGTCTGAGTGACAGGCATGCCAGCGCACACGAGCCCATCGCTCACACGAGGGAAGATGCACGTGTGAGCTCTGTGCCCGTATATGCACTCGTGTCCCGATTGTCAATAGGCCGTGGCCCGGTAGTGTGTCGGGAGTCGGCGACCCCTGCATTATTTAATTTCTGTTGTGTCCCGTCCCCCTCCCTTTTTTTGTCCTCTCTGGAACAGCTGCCGGACGTAGCAAAGCCATCAAGGAAGAAGAGGGCGGCCAGAAGAGGGCCAGTTTCGTGGCCAGCTTGGAACGCTACCAGCTCTTCCCCGAAAGTTCTCGGGCGGGTCTCTTCCTGGCCCCCAACCCTGGGCAGCTGAGACCCCAGCCCCAGGTCAAGAAGGAGGAAGCGGCCTCCTGCAAGCCCAGCCTGAGTGGCCCAGGACGCCCCTCCCAAGGCCTGGGCTCGGGCCCCTTCACGTGCGTGGTGTGCGGCAAGTGCTTCCGGCAGAAGCAAGGGCTGATCACCCACGGGCGCATCCACACCGGCGAGAAGCCCTACCCATGCCTGGAGTGCGGCAAGCGCTTCCGCCAACGCCCCAACCTGCTGACCCACCAGCGGGTCCACACCGGCGAGCGGCCCTTTCCCTGCCTGCGCTGCGGCAAGCGCTTCAGCCAGAAGGCCAACCTGGCGGCACACCAGCGCACCCACGCCGTGCAGGAGGGGCTGATTGCCCCTGAGCCCAAGGTGCTGTTGCCACGGGGCAGCCGCTCGACGGAGAAGCCCTTTCCCTGCAGTGTCTGTGGGAAGAGCTTCAGCCAGCGGCCCAACCTCATCACTCACCAGCGCATCCACACCGGCGAGAAGCCCTTCTCCTGCACCGAGTGCGGGAAGTGCTTCAACCAGCGGGCCAACCTCATCACCCACCGGCGCATCCACTCGGGGGAGCGGCCCTTCCCCTGTGCCACCTGTGGGCGGCGCTTCAGCCAGAAGGGCAACCTGGCGGCCCACCAGCGCACGCACTCGCAGCAGCGGCCCCACGCCTGCTCCTGCTGCCCCAAGCGCTTCAAGGGGGAGTCAGCGCTGCGGGCGCACCAGCGTACCCATCGGCAGGTGCTGGGGGTTGATCCACTGACTAGCACCCTCCTGGCTGCGCCGACGCTACAGCAAGCCCTCCCGGGGGACCCCGCTTTGGTGGCGCAGCGAGCCACGCCGGCCCTTCGTCCGGATCTTCCCGGAGATCCTTCCCCCAGCGTCCACCGCCCGGCCCCGTCTGCCCAACATGGGGCCCCTCATGGGCAGAATCTTCCTGTGGACCCGCCTCCCCCTGGCCAACACGTGGCCGGCCCCTCAGGGCACCTCCAAGGGGTGGCCCCCGGCCTGGAGCAAGGCCCGAAACTGAGCACCCCTCCCGCCCTCCTGGATCCCCATGTGGAGATGCTCCATTGCCAACACCGGCTGGGCCTGCCGCAGCTGCCCAGCTCCAGCGCCCACTCAGTCGTGCCCCTGGGGCAACCCCCGCTCGTCACCGCTAAGCCCAAGGGTTTGTCGGCTGCCCCTCGGCCCACCGCCCCCATGGAAGCCCCAAGTGAGATGCTTCACTGCCTCTGCCATGCCGGTCGGGCCTCCTTGGTCATTCCGCACCCGCCTCATCTGAGGCAACTTCAGCCCGGTGCCCGTGACACCCCCAGCCGTGCCTGGCTGGGCCTCCCCTGCCCGACACGCACCCTTCAACTCCAGCAGGGTGGGCAGGCGCACCCAACTGCCCCTAATCCCAGACTATGTTCGATTCCCGATTCTTTGCGGTAACTTCCCCTGCATGGGGCAAGCACTGATCGGCCGGGACTGGATTCCCCATGGATCTCCTTCCCCACCCCCCTGGCAGCGCCCTCTGGTGCCGACCTGTGGGGTTTATGCATGTATCCTGGACCTGGAAGCCCCCATCTGCCACCCCTCCTGCTCTACGGAAGCACACAGACTCTCTTTGGATTTAACCCACCTGTCTCAAGAAGCAATCCATCCTTCCAACAAGGGCACTCTTTCTTCCCCACCCTTCAAAAAAGTGTCAACATGGCAGGAGGACCAAAGACGTGCCCACCCCTTGTCTTACCACCAAGCCCCCCCTTCCCCCAAATCTCCCTGGACGCCCCTCATGTACTCCCAAACGACGGAAGGAAAGACTCAGAACTTGGCAGCAGTTCAAACGTTGAAGATGGAAGAGCACCCCCCCTTTTTTTTGGAAACTTGACTGAGGGCGGCACCCTTCAATAAACCCCAGTTGGGGGGGGGCAGTGCCTCATACACGGCTCTCACAGCATCCCCGCACAATGCGCTGGCCCTCAGGGCTTTACATTCCCCACCTCGTGTTTTCCTACGAAAGGAAAAAAAATGGAAATAACTCATTCCAGAAATGTACCGTTGGCATCGTGCCACCACGGCGACGCGAACCAGGTGGCCGAACTCTTTGCCGGCCAGGGGAGGTCCGGCTTCGCGCCAAACTGAGCAGGTCGGTCGGCTCCTCGTATAGGTCCATTGCAGTGATGCAGAACTTTTCGGGGACCAGGGAGGGATTTGTATTGGAAGACATTGGGGAGGGGACCCTGCCTGGCATTCAGCTCTGAGAAGTATAATCAGCCCCCAGGTCAGAAAAGCCACATTTATTCCTCTCCCACTCCACACAAAGGAGCCCCCCGCTTTTCCCAACAGCTGTGACGCTTTCAGGGGACGGACACCAAAGAGGTTGGATTGCGGTGGGGCTGGGAGACGGGTGGGGTGGGGTCCTTGCAGAAGGAGAGGGGAGGCCCCAGAATGAACAAGAAGCACTTTAGAACAACCCGATGGCCTGTCGGCCCCTGGATTTGGCCCCCCTCCCCTCCTGCATGGGACCAAGCCCTGACAGAGCTGCTGGAAGGGAGAAAACTGAATTTGTGAGGTGGGGGTAGGGGTGGGGTCTGTGCCTTAAGCTGAAAAGCCTTCCCAGAGCAAAGACGGTCAAACGTTCCACGGCAAGCACGTTGAGGGTCCGGGCTTAGGACGGGGAGGAAGGAGGAATGGTGATGGCCTCCCCTCCTCCCGCTGAAGTCTGCAAAGGATGAGAAGCAGGGGCGGTAGGATGACTCGGCCCCCCCTCCCCTATCCCAGCTCCTCTGGGCATCCGACGCCCATTGAGCTAGGCTGATTTCGGGGGCCCAGAGGTGGCACGAATTGTATCTGGGCAACGGGGCAGAGGTCTCGACACCGATGGGTGTGTTGAGCGCACAAACGGTGTGCAAGGACCCGTCGCTGGGGTGCGGATCCATGAAGAGGTGCGCAAACCGTGCATGGGTCGAATGCGGGGTGGTGGGTTGTCTGGAAATTTGATTGGCACAAGCAGGTTGCCCGTAGTCTGCAGCCCGGTCAATGGAGGGTGCCTCCCACCAGCAGCTGTTGAAGAAGAATCCAGCCCTCCAACCATGAGTGTACGTCCTTGGGGGCTGTTTCCCAGTGTACTTTGAGGGGTACATTCTAACTAAGTCCTAACCCTGAGATAAAACCACCTGGGTGTTGGGCGGAAACCATCCCCCCCTTTTTTTAAGCTGGTGAAATTCAGCCATGCCAGTTTGGAGGCATGTTGAGAGCTTGGCCCATCACAGAGGAACAGATGAGCTCACCCCACCCCTCCAAAAAAGAAAACAGGAGTGAAAGAAAGAATTGTGGTCCAACTTTTGTTCAAAGTCAAGTTGGCCAGAGCTGGGGCGACTTGCTCCTCATTTCCCCAGTTTAAGGCAGTACTGTCTGCTCTCGTATGGATAATTTGGCTGGTACAGAGGCAGCCCCCGAAGCAAGGCCAGTGGTAGTCGCCCTACGGCTGACCCTAGGGCTCGAGAGCCCTAGAAGCTCCTCCGTCTGGAACTTGTGCCCAAGGATGGTCCTTGCTTTTTGGAAGAGCTGTTCGTTGAGTTGCTGCACTCGGGAAAACAGCGTTGCGACATGCAGCTGGTTTTTTGGCCATTGGCCAGGCCCAATAAAGCTCGAAAAGAGGGGGGCAGCCCTGTCCCTGCCAGCTGCGGGGACAGCCTCCAAATTCTGTCCTCAAGTTTACGTTCTATCAGCGTTGAAGGACAAGAGGTTGTGTATGGGTGGCAATGGCAAGGATCATATGACATTGCTTGGCGAAGGCAGGCGTGGTTCTTCCCTCCTGAAGGCTTTTTGGTAACGTTCCTCCTGGTGTGCCAAGGCAGGTTGAAAAGGTGAAACAACCTGAGAGGTTGTAAATTTTTGGGCTGCTGGTGGGGTCTTGGGAAGACTCCACAATTTTTTGTTTGGATCAAAATTGGCCTCCCTGCGAAGATGCTGCAGGAAACGGCAGTAAAATCCAGCAATCCTGTTGGGTAACTCCTGGAAATTTGGTTACTTATCCCCCAATACCATGATGGTGACCCTGTGGCATACATGCCACAGGTGGTACACAGCCATTTGTGCCAGCATGTGAGCTGCAGGCAAACTTAGCTCACTGTGCATACACGTGCCTCACAGCTGATTTTTCAGCTGGTTTGAAGCCTTTTTCAGCCTCCCAGAGGTTTGAAAAAAGCCTCTGCAGGCTTTGCAGGATGAATAATAGGCTTGTGTGACAAAATGGGCCAATTCGGCCTGCAGAGGCTTTCTTCAAGCCTTTGAGAGGCTGAAAAAGGCCTCAAACCAGCTGAAAAATCAGCTGTGAGATGCAGTGTAGGTAAGGGGGTGGCAGGGGGGGATTGTGGGGGGGGGGCATGCACGTGTATTGCCTTCTCGGTGATATGTGAGTGCATAAGCGCTTGCACAGTTTTTGGCATAGGAGCCCAAAAAGGTTAGCCACCACTGCCCCAATATATGGGGGAGAGGGTGGGTGAGATGGAAGCAATGTTTGAAGGGGGGGGCATCCTGAGTTCCCAGAGCCCCTTTCTTCCCCGTGTTGCCGATTTGCACCTTTTTGGAGCTGCTTCGCATCTGCGGAAGCCACCTGCCCTCTATCATGGCCAGCTAAAACAACAGTGGCTGTCTGCTCACCCCCCCAAAAAATAAAAGTGGGCCCAAAGGGATTTTTTGCCAGCTTAGGTTGGCGGGCTTCAGGATGTGTAACAAAACCACGTTCGGAATGAGGGAGCCATGAGGTCATCCGCAGGCACCCCATTCCTTCAGGGTGAGGAGAGGAAGCGATGCCTTGCAGAGGCGGCAAACGCTCTGGATGGTGGGACCTCCCCCTCAATCCTTGTGAGTGGGACGAGGCTGGCAGGATTGGGGGTGGGGGGGTCAAAGGTCAAGCGGGCAGAAGTCTCCCCACTCCGTGCCCATCCGGGACCAGAGCTGTTGGGTCAATGGAACAAAGGACATCTTTGCTCCCCTTGTCCAGAGCAGCCGGTCAATTGCTTGTGCCCCTGAGCATGCAGGGGGTTGCCCTCTCTGTTGCCCCTCCCCACATTTCTTCCCAACTTTTGGGGGGGTCCCCCACCTATGCATGGCAGTTCCCACCACCACCACCACCACATCGCCTTTTGAGAAATGCACAACGCCCATCGTTGCCTACATCGTTTGTTCACGCCGGAGTTCCTTGGCATATCGAGATTGCTTGGCGTTCAGGATCCGGTGCAAGAATTGGGGAGCAGCGGGGGTGGTCTTCCCTCACCCACCCACCCACCCACTTGCTTCCTCCTGTGACTGACTTTTTCTTTTTTACTGAGAGGGTCTGGGGGCCCAGCAAACGCCGATTGGAGATGGCAGTCAGGCCCGACACTGGATGGAAGAGACTGTTGTCCCTCCCACCAACTCCATGCCACACCCTTGAACCCAGGAGACTCCATTACACCCCATCCACCTGTGCTTGCACCCCCTTCCATGAGTGGCCTCTGAAAGACACCACGCCAGCCACTTCATTCCCCCCATTAACCCCAACGGCCTATTCCATATGTATTATGATGATAATTATGATGATGTCTATTATTTTCTTGAGCTATGTTTATTTGCAATAAAGGCTTTCTTACAGTTGTGGGGATGTATGTTCGTAGGGTGTAAGTGCAAAAGACGGGTGGGTGGGATTCAACCGGTTCATGTGAACCAGTTCTTCTGATAAGCACTTGGCCCCACCCCTGCTCTTTCCTGTGCTTTTATTTCCTAAGTTTTTTCTTAGCACGGCTGATTTGCGTGGCAGTGCGGTTTTCCGCACCTCAGCTGTTTGAATCAGGGGGGGGGGGGGGGGGGGAGGCTGCAGTAGAAGGTAAGTAACTCGGTTTAAAAAGAGCTTAAAACGTAGGGCTCCGACAATCCACCCCCCCATTCCAATCACAAGTCTTAGAGTTTAATTTTTTTTTTTCATTTATTAGGAGTGACCACATCAGTGTTAACCTGGGTGCAGCCAACTCTAAGGCACATCATTTCACCCTTCAACCTGTTTTTTATTCTTTTTTTCTTGTCATTGTACGTATATACACAGCATACATCCAACAAAATTCACAAATTTCCCCCCACCCCCTGGATGTATATTCTCCAATGGGACACATCCATAGCCAAGAGTCATCCATCATGCTCTCCGGTAATAGTCTTGCGCGCCAACAGTTTCAGCCACCTAGCAATTATCTGAAGCCTTTAAGGAATGCACTGCTCCCCCCCCCCCCCCAAAAGACCAAAGGATTATATTTTTAGTTGACGCATAGAGCGCATGCACACACGCACTCACCAAATTGGTTGTTAACCCTGGTTTGAATTGCCCAACAACAAGGAAAGCTGGATTGACCGACCAAAGCATGTCAAGATCATCGCACATTTGGGGGGGAACTTGCAGAGAAGAGCAGCGATGGGGCCGACGAGCCTGAAGATGAAAATGTACCCCCCAAAAAACCACAACGGTGGATTCGGATACGTCCCATTGAATGAAAAGAAGGGCGATAGAAAGAATCCAGTATTGAAGGACGATAGAAAGAATCCGGTATAAGAAGAGTGGGTGGGTTTCCATTTGTTTTCACAAAGCACCGGAAGGCAAAGACGAGAAGCACCGGATGGAAACTCGCCGAGGAGAGAAGCAAGCTGGAACGAAGGAGGAAACTTCTGAATGGCGAGGATGATGGAACTGCTTGCCACTGGAAGTTGGGAGTGCTCCATCACTGAAGGCTTTGAAGAAGAGACCGGACAGACACTTGGTCTGGAATGGTAAGAGGGCCTCCAGCTCGAGCAGGGAGTTGGCCTAGATGACCTTCAAGGTCTCTTCCAATTCTCTCTGAACTCTGAAGTGGTGTAGGCTCTCCGGTTTGAGCAAGGGCGGGACTAGACAACCTCCAAGGTCCCATTCAAACTCCGGTTATTTGATGGCTCTGCAAGGATCTAATTGAGCATGGGGTTGGACTAGAGGACCTCCAAGACCCCTTGCAACCCTGTTCTCCTGCATGGTGGAGGGTCTCACACTTGAGTGGAGGGTTGGACTAGATGACCTCCGAGGTCCCTTCCCACTCTGTTATTCTATGATTCTGTAAGGGTCTCCTGCTTGAACAGGGGTGGACTAGAAGACCTCCAAAGTCTCTCTAAACTGCGGTTCTGTTATTCTGAATGGTCTAGTGTCTGTTGCTTGAGCTGGGGGTTGGACTAGAAGACCTCTCAAGCTCCTTTGCAACCCTGTTATTCTCTTATTCTGAATGGTACATGGTCTCCCACTGGAGGAGGGGGGTTGGACTCGATGACCTCCAGGGTGCCTTCCAACTCGATTGTCTCTTGAATTCAGCAGGAATTCATAGCCTTCTCTTTCTCCCCTCCCTCCCCCTTCCCCAATTTAGAGCTTTAGAAGAAGCAAGCAGGCTCAGGCTGCCTGGGGAGTGGGAGGGGTCTCACAAGAGGGGTGGGGGCCACACTTTCTCATCTGCCCCAAGGTTCAGAAACAATTCCTCCCCTTTGGACCAGAGACCCCCGACCCCAAAGATCTGGAAGTTGAGGGGGGCTTGGGGGGGCAGGTGTTTTTTTTTTTAAGTCAGCCAAAAAAAGTTTGTGGGAACTTCCCATTTTCCCACGGGGAAAGGCGAGTGGCTAGACCTGTAGCATCTATAAACGCCCCCTCCCCTCTCCAAGGTGGGTGGGCTCTTGGGAAGAGGGAGGGGGGTCGTCATCCAGCTGTAAGACCCCTCCCCCCCTTTTTGGGGAAAAGGGTTGTGTGGAGAGAAAGGGTCCGCCTTTCCTTTAAACCCGCTTCTTCGGGTTTTGCGCCCCCGGGCCGCGCCCCATCCGCCTTTTTTTTGGGGGGGGGGGGTGTTCCTCGACTCTCCCCCGCCCCTTCCTTGCAACGGCTGGGGTCTTGCAACAGCGCGGATGGCTGGAAGGCTACGCTAGGCGCGGGGGCGGGAGGAGAGGGGAAGGATCTGGCTTTGCAACGGGGGGAGGGTCGTGGGTCCGGGTTGGCCCCGCCCTCCTGCTTTGGGCGGGGCGTGGAAAAAACACAAGAAAACTACCCTTCCCGGCGTGCAGCTGTTTTGTCACCTCCTCCTCTTCCAACGGAGTCCTAACAAAAACAAAGGCTAACAAAAGAGCAAAGCCAGCAGCGGCGAAATCCCGGCAGTAGGATCGGAGTCACGCTTGCTCCTTCATCCTCGCCTGCGGAAAGAGTGGGTGGGTGGGGATAAAAAATAAAAATAAATGAGAGCCATGGCCGGAGGGACCCCCGCGCAGGTAGGCCGAGTGGGCCCGGGTCTCTCTCCCCCACTCCCCCGTGCAACCCCGCCTTTGTATACACACACACACACCAAGCCCCCTCCTCCTCCGGGCCAAGCTGCTGCTCGGCTTGCCCCCTCCCCTTAATTCGGATCCCCCAACCCAAGAACGACCCACAGCCCGCTTCCACATTGCTTGGGGGGGGGGGGGTGTCAGCTTTTAAGGAGCCGAAAAAGACCCCCTTCTCTCTTCTTGCCTGTCGCCCCCTCCCCTCTTTGAGCGGCGGGGGGGGGGGAATGGGGGGGGGGGGGGGGGGGGGTGGAAAAAGGAAAGTTGCTTTGGTCCGTCTCACACACATCCCCATCGCTTCCCCGTTTAGGCGGTTTGCAGAAGGCTCGGAGCCGCACGGCTTTGGAGAGAGGGAGGAAGGGAAGGAAGGAAGGAAAATCCCACTCCCCTTTTTTCTTCCCCGTCTGGGACTCGCAAAGGGAAGGCTCCCCCCACTCCCAAGCGCTTCTCTTATGGGACCTCCCACCCACTCACCCACCCACCCCGGGACCGGGGAGAGGGGGGGCGGCTCACAGCTGATTTGCGGAGATGCGGAGATGACCACTGGAGGAGACTGTTTTGCGTGCAAACGGCCCGTACGTTTGAACCCCGTGCACGCAAAACAAGAGAGAAGAAGCTGGCAGCTGGGGTTGGGGGCTTCTGCCTTCGGGGGCGGGGTTGTCTCGGAGGAGAAGGGGCCGCAGCCTGGTTGCTCCAGCTGGCTTGGGGCTCTTGAAGAATCCCTCCCCCTCCTCATTTGGGCAGGGAAGGAAGGAAGGAAATGGGAAGGAAGGAAGGAAATGGGAAGGAAGGAAGGAAA
>NW_020717235.1:34487-51501 GCF_900518725.1 Notechis scutatus
CAGTCGCATGCACCCCAGACAGACCCCCTTGAGGCAAGGCAGCGACTCCGCCATTGTTCAACAGGTCCAGGTCAACCAGGAGTGCTTGAAAAAGCCTCTAAAACAGGCCGAATGTGTTAACAGTCAACAGGAACAACAAAAACGCCGTGGAGCAGCGGGGACGCGCTGAGGCCCAGCAACGAGAACCGAGGCCTGGCTGGACAGCGATGGGAAGCAGAGCAGGGAGGGGGTCTTCTCCACAGGAGAAGGGGTCACTGGAAACACAGCCCCTCCAAATTGGGAGTTTCCCTCCCCGGTCTCCATGGACACTGATCTTCCAAGGGACCTCTTTGCTGGATCGACCTCAGTGATGGTACCGTACTGCCGCGCCGAGTAGGGAGCACTGAGGAACTTTCCGTCAGGTGGGTCCCTCCATTCTGCGGTGGATTCTTGCAGCTCAAAGATGCTGGCCTGTTCCAGCTAGTTCCACGACGCAGTTGTCAACGGAAGTATTTCTAACGTCACGTCACACCGTAGGTCTTGGGTTCAAATCCACAGGGAACGGACAAAAGAGTGGCTTCCAAGGAGACATGCGATCCTCGGTTTACGCCACACCGCCTCGGGTTCAAATCCACAGGGAACGACAAAGGAACGGCTTCCAAAGGAGACGCATGATCCTTGCTTCACGCCGCACCGCCTCAGGTTCAACCCCACCAGGAACGGCTTCCAAGGAGGCTCGCCACTGCAAACTCAGAGCCGGCTGATCCAACGGCTATCCCGAGCCTCCTATTTCCACCACCCCCCCGGTCCGGGACTCTTTGGCACAGCTCTGACCCTGCTCCCCTCTCGGTGTGATTCAACTCCAGTCGGCGTTCTGCGGATTTGGAAGGAACGGTTTTTCCCATCAGAAAGGGACAAAAAACAGAATGCAACATGTGGAGGGGGGAGGGGGACTCGATCCAGAACCCAGCGGGGAGATAAATGGATCAAAAGAAAAAGGTAAATACAAAAATGCAGAAAAATGGAAAGAACCCTGTGTGTTCTAGTTTTGTGTTAGTTCATGCTCCCAATACAGTACATGGAAAGGGACTTGATGGAGAACGTCAAGAGGTCATTTCCAGTATGTTCCGCAAGTGATCTGGGATGGGGGAGGGGGCTGCATTTTCCTCTCGTCCACCTGCTCTTGGCCCTGTTTCAAGCCCTCTGCCCCACCACCACTCTGATCGCTCAACCGCTGCAGGACACCCTCTTGGTCCTGTCCTCAGCTAAGGCTCTCCCGCTCACGGTGGCTCCGACGATGTGCTGCCACATTGCCTTTCTGCGAAAAGGTCTTCCCGCACATCAGGCACTGGAAGTGGGGGTCCCCCCTGCGAAGCCTCATCTTCGGGGCTTTGGGGATCTCCTCCTTGGCTTGCTGGGTCCTTGGTGAGCTGGTGTGCCCACTTTGGCCCCCCAAAGGTTCCCCGGAACTCTGGCGGGCAAAGGCGGCATGGGTTTGCGGGGGCTTCTCTTGTTGCTTGACCCGAAGGTGGTGGCGCGCAAAATCCTCGACCTCCTCAGCGATGCACCCCGTTTGGTCTCCCGGGCTGTCCTGCCGCTGCTTCTGCTGTTCCTGCTGCAGCTTGCAGTCTCTTTTCTGGTGAGCGGCAAGCAGCCGTTCTTCCCGAAAGTGCTTCCTGCAGGCAGGGCAGGTGAACGGGTGGCGGGCTGGGCTGCCATGCACCCGCTGGTGGGTGATCAGGTTCTGCTTGAGGCTGAAGCGCTTCCCACAGATGCTGCAGCCGAAGGGCTTCTCCCCAGTGTGGATGCGCTGGTGGATGATGAGGTTGTGTTTGAGACTGAAACCCCGGCCACACTCGGGACACATGAAGGCCCGCTCGCCGGCGTGCTGCTGCTTCTGGTGGCGCAGCAGGCCTAGCGGCTGGCTGAAGCTCTTGCCACACATGGCGCATTTGTGCTCCTCTTCCTCCACCTGGCTGTGGATGACCAACCCGTTCTCGTCTCCCGAGCTCTCCTCCCACACCGGGAAAGGGAATGGCTTCTCCCCTGGAGGGGATGCCTGGTGGGTGCGGCCATCCACTGGCTCTTGGTCCGTCCCGTCCATAGGGACACCGCTTTCTGTGGAGAAAACAAAAGAAGAGAGCATCAAAGAGAGGCTGGCAAGAGATACGCCAAGACCCCAATTGATGCCAAGCCGTTTGTTTGCCACCCGTGTCAAGGGGGCTTGTGCAAAAAATAAAACTACCATAAAACCACTCTACACCACAGGTGGTATTTAGCCGGTTTGGACCAGTTCCGGCATACTGGTAGCAGAAATTTGGACTACTTTGGAGAACCAGCAAATTCCACTTCTGGCTGGCCCTGTCCCCCCACCCCATTTCCTGTCCTATATCCCATTGATTTTTAGCTCAGCTGATTTGTGCGGCAGAGTGGATTGCTGCACCTCAACTGAGCTAAAAGACAGCTCACCTCACTGAGGGCGATCTTCGAGTGTTGCAAAGTGCACAGAACCAGTAGCACGCAATTTGGAATCACATCACTGCTCTACATGATAATAATTTCTTAAGGTCAGGGTGTCCCACCTTGGCAATTTTTAAGACATGGGGACTTGAACGTCCAGCTTCGCGAGCTGGCGAATTCTGGGAGCTGAAGTGCAGTCTTAGAGCTGCCAAGGTTGGACATCCATGCTCTACAAGTGGGACCTGGTTCACATTGCTATTCGTCTATATTTAATTCTTACTAATTTTAATTTTGTTATCTCCCTCTCTCTCTCATATCTATTATCTGTCTCTCTCTATCCATCTACCCATCTTTATCTATCATCTATCTGCTAATCTCTCTCATCTCTATTATCTGTCTATGTTAGGAATATGTCCACCAATAAGTTGGGTTGGCAATATATAAACCAATAATGTATGTTTGTAGCTTTAAGACAAAATAACTGTATTGATTTATACTATATTCCAATTGGTTGATTATATTGCAAATTACCATAAGAGGGAGCTAGAGATCATAGCTTGCTCTGACATTCTGTCTCTCTGACATTCTGTTGCTATCTAAGGTTCTCTGTTGTATTTATGCTGTGCTTATACTTTGATATTTTTGTTTACTGGAAATGACAAAGGCAACTGGTAAGAAGACTTTGTAATTGGATATTATTTGGACTGTAAAACGTATATGACCTGGACTGTTTATTGGACTGTGCTATTTATTAAAGTAAAGTTTAACTCAATTTAGTGTATCTGTGTGTGGCTGAATAATTATTCATAACTACTCTCATAAAGGTTTCCATGTGCATATCCTTGTTACTCAAGGGTTATCATAACAGCCTATCTCTATTATATGTCTATATCTATATCTCTTATCTATTTATTCTGTCTCTCTCCCACCCTCTCGACCATCTATTTCTATCTGCGAATCTCTGTCCTATCTCTATTTTCTCTCTTTCATATCTATTTTCTCTCTCCTTCCATCCATCCCTTTCTTTTATCTGCTAATCTCTCATATCTATTATTTCTCTATATCTATTTTCTTCCTCCATCCATCATCTATCTATCTATCTATCTATCTATCTATCTATCTATCTATCTATCTATCTATCTATCTATCTATCTATCCTCTTATATTATCTGTCTCTTTCCATCCATCCATCCATCCATCTCTATCTTCTAATCTCTCTCTCTCTCTCTCCATCCATCCATTCCTATCTTCTGTCTGCTAATCTCTTTCGTATCCCAGTGACCCAGAAACACTGGGATTGTCATAAACACGAGTCAGCTGCCAAGCCTCTGAATTTCGATCCCGTAACCATAGGGACGCTGCGACAGTCATAAGCATGAAAAAGAGTCGTCGCCCCCCCCTGGGCTGTTGTAACTTGGAACGGTCACTGTAAGTCACGGACTAGCTAAAATCTCTAAGGTAGGGGTCTCCAACCTTGGCCACTTTAAGACTTGTGGACTTCAACTCCCATAATTCCCCAGCCAGCAAAGAGGGAGGGGGGAAATGGGACAAAATTCACTTAATGACGGTTGGCTTGTCTGAAATTTTGGGCTCCATTGTGGTCCTAAGTTGAGGACTACCTGAATTTCATTTCATTTCATGATACCGTGTTTCTCACATAATAAGGCCGGGCCTTATTTTTTTTTGACCCCCGAAAAAACGGCTAGGACGTCTTTTCAGGGGGTGACTTAATTCTCCCCCCTTGCATCCTCGGGTGGGTGGGCGGGCGGCGACAGCTTGGATATTCGGGAGACCTTCGGGTTCGGGCCACCGTTGCTTTCCCTTCTCCCTTGCTGCTGCGGCGTTTGGCGCAGCCACGTGCGGCCAGTCAGGGCTCCTCCCTGCAACCGGAGCCCTGAGGAGACACTTGGCTTCAGGCGCTCCCGTCTTCCCTTTGCTTTCGAAGGTAAAGCTAATTATTTTACAAAGCCTCCCCTGCCCGAGAGGGCAGCCCAACCCCACGTGGGGAGGCTAATCTCCCGGGGCCTCTTCCGTTCCTCCCCGACCTCCCTACGCTGCGCGCCTCTGAAGCGCCGCTCCCTTCAGCCCAGCGAGCTCTTCCACCGCAGCGGGCGGCTGCGGAGCAGCAGCAGCGGGTCTGAGCCGCTCGCAGCGGAAACAGCCACCACCCGTAGCCTGACGCGGGGAGAACGAGCGAGGTTAGCGCCCGCCAGCCCGGGCGAGATTTGGGAACGAGGGGCAGGAGGAGGCACGCACACACCCGCGGCTCACTTTCCCAGCTTTGCCCAGCCCTTACGGCTCTGGCGCGGCCCTGGCGGGCAGCGAGCGCCTCCCCGCCAGACCCTCCGCTCATCCTGCCAGGGCCTGGTTTTGCCTTTCCCTTCCTGAGGCAATGCGGGACTGGAGCCGCGTGGAGCTGCGCCGGTGGTAGCAACTCCTGACAGCCCCAGCCGGATACCTGAGCAGAGCCCGGGCGGTGCGAGCGGAGGCCGCTGAGCGGCAGGAAAAGGGAGCTGGGCCGGCCACAGACCAGCCTCCGTGCAACACGCCACCGCCCGGCCCCGGTGAGGGAAAGCTGCGGGCACTCCCCGGACGCGTGGCGGGGGGTCTCTTTTGGCCGGCCCCAATTTTTTTTTTCAGAGCGGAATATCATGCCTGGCGCCCGCGAGTTAAAACGAAGCCGAAAGTTGCTGGGAAGTTGCTTGGGTGCTGGGAGCAAGCTTTTAAAGTGCCGCCCGAGCAGGACCGCCGAGCCGGGAAACGGGGCACCAAGGCAGGGCAAGGCTCCACCAGCAGCGGCCTAGCTTTAGGTGGCTCCAAGCAGCCCGCCCCGCCCGCCGGGTGGAAACTTTCCCGCTCCTCGGCGGGAAGACGCTCCAGCCTGCAAGCTTTGCCTTTGCAAAGTTTAAGCCTGGAAGCCCCGGAAAAAAAAGGGGGATCGGCGGGGACTCACCTTCGGAGAGGTCACACTCGAAGGTGATTTCAAACTCCCAGCCGAGGCCTTTGCAAATTTCTTTTCTTTCCTACCCCTAGATCGCTCCGCACTGTTTTGCAGCTTTGGGGGCCACGTGGCACAGGGCAATACGCCACACCCAGCGATTTTTTTTCAGGGGCGGGCCGGATTGGACAGACCAATGGCAGTGATTTTTTTTCAGGGGCGGGCCGCATTGGACAGACCAACGGGCCGGATGTGGCCCCCAGGCCGTAGTTTGCCCACCCCTGATATAGAATATAAAATAGAATTGAATCGAACACAGAATGGAATATAAAATAAAATGGTATAGAATATAAAATAGAATATAAAATGCAATAGAATATAAAATAGAATGGAATATAGAATTGAATATAGATTAAAATATAAAATGGAATATGTTGAGGTAATTCCCCGTTAGGAGAATGAGCGCATACAGGGAGACGTATTGAGAGTAGTGTTTGAATAATACACACACAGCACACAGATACACTGTACAGTAAATGTAGGTTTTTTACTTTCAATAAAGGTTTAAGCAAAGTTCAAAATAAGCAGTCATTCACAGGTAAGATCAGTCAGTTTTCATCCAGGGATAATCCAATAACAAATTCCAGTGTCAAAAACAGTTCACTATCAGAGTATCAGTCAATTAGGAGGAACGGCAATATTCTCCAACAGAAGGAAACAGAGACTGACTCACACTGTCTTCTGAGACTAAGACTAAAACAACCCAGGTTTCTGGCTCCATCTTGTGGCCGTTTGAGAAAGCACACCCAATTACACTTTTGCATTTTCTTAAAGATACAGTATTAAAATGTTTATCCTGGTTTATATATTTTCAACCCAAATAGCTGTTAGGTTACTTACATTCCTAACAGAACAGAATAGAATATAGAATGGAATAGAATAGAATGTAAAATAGAATATAGAATAGAATATAAATAATAGAATAGAATAGAATATAAATAATAGAAAATAGAATGGAATAGAATATAAAATAATAGAATATAAAATAGAGTACAAAATAGAATATAGAATGGAATAGAATACAAAATAGAATGGAATTTTGAATAGAATAAAATAGAAAATAGAATAGAAAATAAAAAAAATAATATAGAATAGAAAATAGAATGAAACATAGAATATAAAATGGAATAGAACATAAAAGAGAACATAGAACAGAAATCATAGAATAGAACAGAAATCATATAGAATGGAACAGAATACAAAATAGAATATAGAATGGAATAAAATGTAAAATAGTGTACAAAATAGAATAGAATATATACAGGATATAAAAAAATAGAACAGAAGTGGGGGTCTGGTGTTCTGGGAAAGGCTCTGGCAGCCCCTGAATTCGCGCAGGCCCTGTTTGGACACCCTGGGCGCTCAGTGAGTCAGGTGGTTTTACCTCACAGACGTTTCTTCACCCAACTAGGTAATGCCATCAGTGCTAGAAGGCAGCGGGAGTCGGGGTGACCTAGTTGGGTCATGAAATATCTCCAAGGAAACAGCCCAGCTCAGAGAGCCTCAAGGATCCCACAGCCCTTCCTCCTTCTCCTCGCGCTGATGGCGCAACCTAGTTGGGTCGTGAGATGTCTGCACAAAACCACCAAGCTGAGAGAGCACCAAGGACCCCACAGTCCTTCCTCCTCCTCGCACTGATCACGTAACCTAGCTGGATCATGAGACGTGTGCATGGAAACAACCAAGCTCAGAGCACACCAAGGACTTTCACACACCTTCCTCCTCCTAGCACTGATGATGTAACCTAGCTGGGCCACAAGACGTCTGCAAGAAAACCACCAGGCTGAGACAGCACCAAGGACACACTGTCCTTCCTCCTCCTCCTAGAACTGATGACATAACCTAACCGGCTCACAAGATGTCTGCACGAAAACAACCAAGCTCAGAGAGTAACAAGGATCCCACAGTCCTTCCTCCTAGCACTGTTGATGTAACCTATTTGGGTCGCAAGATGTCTGCAAGGAAGCTCCCCCCTCAAAAAAGCTCCGAGGACCCCAACTGTTCAACCCCGAGCTGCCATTGGACTCTCTTCCAACGCTCTGTTGTTTTGACGAATTTTAGCACTCCTTTGTGGGGGCAAATTTGAATTAATTGGCATTTCTCCCAGGGACCACCCACCCGGGCCAGCCAACCGGGGTGAAGAGGCCACTAGGAGGCTGTTTGGGGGGGGGGGGGGGTGTTGGACTAAATGACCTACAAGGTCCCTTCCAACACTCGCTGTTATTCTGGGATGTTATTTTGTTACCTCGTTATGCTACTTTGTTTGACCTTATTTTAATATTATTTGACATTCATTGACCTTCATCTTCTTTTATTTGATGCCATTTTGACTGACGGGCCTAACGTGCGCGGCCGTTGTTATAAAGAGGAGCCGGTGGAAAGTGGCACATTTTCTGGATCGCGAAGGCCCACAAAGGATCCCAACTGAGGGAAGAACCTGGCACCCCTCTCCTGGATCTCAGAGGCCCCCTACAGGATCCCAATTTGGGGAAGAATATGGCATCCCTCTTCTGGATCACACAGGCCCCCTAAAGGATCCCACTTGTGTGGAAGAATGTGGCAGCCATTTTCTAGATCACACAGCCCCCCCAAACGATCCCAATTTGGGGGAAAAACATGACACTTGTTTTCTGGATCGTACAGGCCCCTAAAGGATTCAAATTGGGGAAAGAACCTTGCACACCCCCTCTCCTGGATCGCACAACCCCACCCCCCCAAAGGATCCCAATTCGGGGAAGAACGTGGCAGTCATTTTCTGGATCACACAGGCCCCTAAAGGAACAAAATTTGGGGGAGAGGGTGGCATGTTTTCAGGATTACACAGGCCCTCAAAGGATCCCAATTTAGGAAAGAACCTGGCACCCCTTTTCTGGATCTCACAGCCCGCCCAAAGGATCCAAATTCGGAGAAGAGCGTTGCAACCCTTCTCCTGGATCACACAGGCCCCCTAAAGGATCCCACTTGGGAAAAGGACCTGGCACCCCTATCCTGGATCCCAATTTGGGGGGAGAATGTGGCAGCCATTTTCTAGATCACACAGCCCCCCCTCAAATGATTCCAAGTGTCATGAAGGAAAACATGACACTCATTTTCTGGATCGTACAGGTTCCTAAAGGATCCCAATTCTGGGAAAAACATGGCACATTTTCTGGATCACACAGGATCTCCAAAGGATCCCACTTGCAGGAAGAAAATGGCACCCCCTCCCTGGAACGCACAACCCCCCCCCCCCCAAAGGATCCTAATTCGGGGAAGAACATGGCAGCAATTTTCTGGATTGCACAGGCCCCTAAAGGATCTGAATTCGGGGGAGAGCATGGCACGTTTTCCGGATCACACAGGCTCCCAAAGAATCCCAATTTAAAAAAGAGTCTGGCACCTCTGTCCTGGATCACAGAGCCCCCCTTAAGGATCCCACTTGACAAGAATTAGAAAAATATGGAGCAGTAGCAGGATTAAAAATTAATAAAGATAAAATGAAAATAATAACCAAAAATTTGATAGAAAGTCAGAAAAAATAACTGGAAAGGAAATTGGGACTACAAAGTGTTAAAAAACTTAAATACCTAGGAATTTGGTTAACAGGAAGATGCTCTTCCGTAAAAGAGGATAATTACATGAAACTACTTTTACAGATAAAGATTTGAACAACTGGGAAAAATTACAATTATCACTATTAGGCTGAATAGCGGCTATAAAAATGAATATACTACTGAAAATATTATATTATTTTTAAACAATACCTATAAAATTGGACAAGAAATTTTTTCAGGAATTAGATAAGACAGTTATGAAATTTATATGGATGGGGGAAAAAGCACGAATAAAACTGAAGACGTTACAAGATAGTAGAACCAGAGGCGGACTTGGACTCCCAAAATGGGAAACATATTACCAAGCAGCAATTTTACTATGGGTTAAAGAGTGGATAAATTTAAAAAATAAAAGAATCTTGGCAATAGAAGGTCATGACCTCCAAATTGGGTGGCATGCCTTCCTATGGGATAAAAAGAATAAGATTCACTCCTATTTTCATACACATTTGATAAGGGACTCACTATTACAAATGTGGGAGAAAGTAAAGAAAAAGCATTATCTGAAAAGACCAAATTGGATTTCACCTATGGAGGCTATATTATATCCAAATATGGGGGATAGTAAAAAAAATGATTAGATATGAAGAATTATTAGATGAACAGGGGGAATTAAAAACAGTGGAGAAATTAAAACAACAAGGTATAATATTGGACTGGTGGGTATACTTGCAAATTCAAACCAAATTTAAGAAAGATATAAAGGAACAAGGGATAGATAAGGATCTACAAAAATTGGATCAAATTTTGACAGGCAAAGACATAAAATTTATAACATGAATGTATAATTATTTATTGGAGGTGGAACTAGAGGAAGAAATTGTCAAGGGATCAATGATCGCCTGGGCAAAAAATGTAGACCATAATATAAATTTGGATCAGTGGGAAAAGATTTGGACCAAGAACTGGAAGCTGACTTTGTTGACGGCATTTAAGGAAAAACAATACAAAATGTTTTGTAGATGGCACCTAGTGCCGGCAAGACTGGCGAAAATGTATCCAAATATGAAACTGGAATGCTGGAAGTGCAAACAAAAAAAAAGGAACGTTTTTCCATATGTGGTGGCAATGTATAGAGGTTAAAAATATTGGAAGGTACAGAGATGGTTCTTGGAGATTACAAATTATAGACTGAAATTGGAACCAGAAACGTGTCTATTAGGTATGATTAAAGGGAACTTGAGCAAAGATAAAAGGTACCTTATTGTACACATCTTAACGGCAGCAAGAATCACCTTTGCACAAAGCTGGAAGAGCAACAAAATACCACCAGATGAAGCTTTAATTCAAAAAATAATGGACTGTGCAGAGCTAGACAAATTCACTATGGAATTAAAAGGATGATCGAGAATATTATGCGATATGGGATAGGTGGTATGAATGGGTGAATAAAGATAGAAATTGATGTATAGTTACAAAACGAGAAACATGTATATACAATGACACAAACACTGTTAATGGAAATGAGTTTTGTATTTTTGGGTTTAAAGAATAAAAATTATTTTTTTAAAAAAGGATCCCACTTGGGGGAAGAATGTGGCTAGATCACACAACCCTCCTAAAGGATCCCAATTCGGGGGAAGACCGTGGCACCCCCTCTCCTGGATCAAACAGGGCCCCTAAAGCAGTGGCCCCCAACCTTTTTTGTGCCACGGCCTGGTACCGGCATCACAAAATGATCCGCGGCCCGGTACCGGCATCAGCATGCATGGCAAGGCGAGCCGAGCGACCAGCCAGCCAGCCATCCCCCGCTTCTCCCTGCCACCTTCAACTCCTCCTTTATACCTTTGTCGATGGGCTTCGGGAAGGCTTCGGGACAGTCGCTCGGCTTGCCTTGCCTTGGGTGCTGAAAGAATCCTCGCGCCTTAGTTTTGTTCGAAGCCACCCCACCCCTTCGATGAAACTAAGGCGCGAGGATTCCTTCAGGACCCAAACGCCGCTTTCCAACCGGAAAAGCTCACTGGAAGCACTTTCTCATCAAAACAAGATGGCGGCGCCCAGCAAACCGGTGGCCCAGTAGAAAATGTTCCACGGACCGGTACCGGTCCGGGGCCCGGTGGTTGGAGACCCCTGCCCTAAAGGATCCCACTCAGGTGGACGAACGTGGCTGGATCACACAGACCCTCCCCCCCAAAGGATCGCAATTTGGGGAAAGAACCTGGCACCCCGCTCCTGGATCATACAACTCCCCAAAAGATCCCAATTCGAGGAAGAACATGGCAGCCATTTCCTGGATCGCACAGGCCCCTAAAGGATCTGAATTCGGGGGAGAGTGTGGCATGTTTTTTGGATCACACAAGCCCACAAAGGATCCCAATTCGGGGAAGAATATGGCGTCCCTCTCCTGGATCTCACAGGCCCCTAAAGGATCCAAATTTTGGGAAAGAACCTGGCACCCATTTTCTGGATCGTACAGGGCCTCAAAGGATCCCACTTGGGGAAAGAAACTGGCCTGGATCTCAAGGGCCCCTAAAGGATCTGAATTCGGGGGAGAGCGTGGATCACACAGCCCCCCCAAGGATCCCAATTTAGAACCTGGCACCGCTCTCCTGGATCACACAGTCCCCTGCTGAAGGATCCCACTGGGGGGAGCACATGGCTGGATCACCCCCCCAAAGGATCTCAATTTTTCCAACCAAGTGCCAGCCGGTGAAAAATCTGGGGAGGGGGGGGGGCAGATTGGCGCACGCACTCAAAAGTCTGCACAACTAAAGGGGTTGCAATTTGGGGGGGGGGGGCTTTGGGGGGGCTGGTGGGGGGAACGGGGGTTGGGGGGTACAGTGGGTCACCCCACGGGGCCAGCCACCCCTTGCCTACAGGAAGCCCCCTTCCCCAGCCGGATCCGGCCTCGGGACCCCCCTGAAGAGCTTGCCACCAACACCTCCCCTCCTTCCCATTGCCACCCACTCCCTGTAAAATTTGCATCGTGCGCGCCAAGCTGCCCTGACCGGTTTTGTCACTCTCTGTCTCTTGCCTGGAGATTCCGATGACGTCAGCCCCCCCTTCACCTGGCTGGCTGGCTTCCGGGAAGGGGTGGGTAGGCAGGACTACAAACTCCAGCAGGCAACGCGGTTCTCTCTCTCTCTCTCTCTCTCTCTCTGTCTCTCTTACCTGGGCAAAAGGCGGCGGCGGCGGCGGCGGCGGCGGCGGGGGTGGGCGGAGGGAACGGACGGAAAAAATGTTGTGCCAAATTGCAAAGCTCGCTTCATGGACGGGCCAAAAGCTTGGGGACGGGAGGGGGGAACCCTAACCCGCTCCAAATCTGGCCATCTATTCGCACCCCACCTTCTCTTCTTCCTCCTCTTCCTTCTCCTCCCAGGGATGCCCCAAGGTCACCCCCTCCCTCCCCAACCCGTTGCAAAGCCCCCCACCCCACCGAACCTTCCCCGCTCAAGAGACCCTTACCCACCCTTGCAAAAAATTCGAGGAAGGATCTCTCTCTTTGCATCCTCTTCCTCTTTTTCCTCCCTCTCTCCCTCCCTTTTTATTGTGCATGGGCCACGTGCAAGCCAGGCCGGATCTCCCCCTCCCCTTAAAAAAAAACCCACCTGGAGCCGTCGCCTCCGTCGCTTCGGGCTGCGCTAGGAGCCGCCGCCTCACGCGGGATCTGCGGCTGTGCATGGCGGGGTCTTTCGCCTGCAAAAAAAAAGGGGGGGGGGGGAAAAAAGAGGAGGGGGCTAGGGAAGAGGAGAGCCCCCCCCCTACTTCATTACCACCCCTCCCCCCCCACCCCCACCCGGTTTCCCCACCCGCTCCCTTAGCAAGCCACCTTCTGCTCTCCCACGCGAGGGAGGGGAGGGGCGGGGCGAGCCTCCAAGGGGAGGGGGAGGGGGATGGAAAGCCCCTCCCTCTTTTCCAGCCCCTCCCCTTTCTCCTCTTTCCCTTCCCTCCCTCCCTCAGCTTCCTTTCGTTCCTCGTCTCCTTGCCTTCCCTCCCGTCGGGCGGGCTGCAGCGGGAAGGACCCGGGGAGGTCATCTAGTCCAGCCCCCACCCCCATCCCGCGAGAGCAGGGGAGCCTGACCGAATGAGAGGGGGAAGGGACCTGAGAGAGGTCTTCTAGTCCACCCCCCTGCTCGAGCAGGAGAGCCTTTACAGGAGACGGAAGGGAACTCGGAGGTCTTCTAGTCCAGCCCCTGCTCTCCTTGTGAGAGCAGGAGAGCCTGACAGGATGAGAAAGGGAAGGGACCGGGGAGGGTCATCTAGCCCAGCCCCCGGCTCGAGCAGGAGAGCCTTTACAGGAGTTCAAAGGGACCTTGGAGGTCATCCAGTCCAGCCCCCTGCTTGAGCTGGAGATCGTTACAGAATTCGAGTTGGAAGGGACCTGGGAGGTCTTCTAGTCCAGCCCCTTGCTCAGGCAGGAGAGACCCTATATTACATTACAGGTTACAGATTAACAAGAGTCGGAAGGGACCTTTGGAGGTCATCTAATCCCACACTCCGACTCACCCCTGCCCAAGCAGCCCACACCATGTCTGAAAAACGGCAGTCCAATCTCTTCTTGAAAACCTATTCTCTCCCCCCTCCCCATTCCCCTTTGGCAGAAGGGGAGGACTACACCTCCCATGCGCCGGAGCCCTCCAGCTGCCACAAGAGACCTGGAGTGGGGGGGGGGGGGGTATCTTCTCCCTCCGAGCTGGAAAAGGAGGGGAGGAGTCTTCTGGGATCAGAATTGGACTGCCATTTGTCAGAAATGGTGTAAGGTCTCCCACTTGGGTGGGGGAGATTGGACTAGATGACCTACAAAGTCCCTTTCAACTCTTGATTATGTTATCTGACTGGGCAGCTGGGTTTGCAAAGCACGCTGCTCCTGCAGCTGGAGGCTCGATGGGGGAGGCAGCTTTGTCCTATCAACCCACCCACAGCTCCCGCATGGAAGGGGAGGGGGCTTCTCGGGGGACCCCCCCTCCTGCGGTCCGGGCTGCTCCCCACGTTGGTGAAGGGAGGGCGTGGCAGTCTCAGGAAGAGACCCCTCCTCCTCATCCTCCAGGGAGGGGATATAGCACAATGCTGGCAGGGGGGCTGGACTGGATGACCTCCAGGGACCCTGCCAGCTTGGCTATTCAGTGATTCTTGTAAGGATCTCCTGCTGGAGCAGGGGGTTGGGCTAGATGACCTCCGAGGCATCCCTTCCATCACGGCGATGCTGTCATTCTGAAATGTTAAAGAGGGTCTCCTGTTCCAGCAGGGAGCTGGACTGGATGACCTCCAATGTCCCTTCCAGCTCTGTCATTCTGTCAGGGTCTCCCACTAGAGCAGAGGTTGGGCTAGATGACCTCCTAGGTCCCTTCCAATTCTCTTATTCTATGTTCTATATATGGAAAGCCTCACCTTCATCTGCTGCAGCGCCCTCCTTGCACATGCATACAGACCAATCTATGCTGCGTCACCTGTAAAGTCATGGAATTAATTAACCAATCCATCATCCTCCACTTAGAAACAAACAACCTACTCTCTAATAAACAATTTGGTTTCAGGAAAAACTATCCTGTAATCTGCAACTCTTACACTGCAAAAACATATGGACTACACAACTCGATCAGGGCAAAGCAATAGACACAATCTACATAGACTTCTGTAAAGCCTTTGATTCAGTGGTACACAACAAACTACTACTAAAACTAAAATCTTATGGTATCTCTGGACACCTGCATAACTGGATAGAAGCATTCCTGTCAAACAGACAACAAATGGTCAAAATTGGGAGTGTCCTATCAAATTCTGTATCTGCCAACAGTGGTGTCCCCCAAGGCAGAGTTCTAGGACCAACTCTCTTCATACTCTACATAAATGACCTCTGTGATCATATTAAGAGCAACCACATTCTCTTCACTGACAATGTAAAGCTGTTCAATACCACAGACAATATTGCTACCCTTCAAAAAGACCTCGACTATGTATCGGAATGGTCAAACAAATGGCAACTTCAAATCTCAACAAATAAATGCTCTGTCTTACATATTGGCAAAAAAAATCAGAAAATAAAATACAAGCTGAATAGTCAAGACATTGTTGATGATCCAAACTCTGTCAAGGATCTTGGAGTACTCATCTCAAATGATGTAAGTGCTAGAGCCCACTGTAACTACATAGCCAAAAAGGCATTAAGAGTTGTTAACCTAATCTTACATAGCTTTTTCTCTGGTAATATTACACTACTAACTAGAGCATACAAAACATTTGCTAGACCAATACTTGAATACAGCTCATCAGTCTGGAACCCACATTACGTATCTGATATTAACACAGTTGAGAAAGTCCAGAAATATTTCACAAGAAGAGTTCTCCACTCCTCTACTAGTTGCAGAATACCTTATGCCACCAGACTTGAATTTTTAGACCTAGAAAACCCAGAACTACGCCGCCTTCGGTCCGATCTAAGTATAGTACACTGCTCAAAAAAATAAAGGGAACACAAAAATAAGACATCCTAGATCTGAATTAATGAAATATTCTTATTAAATACTTCGTTCATTACATGATTGAATGTGCTGACAACAAAATCACACAAAAATGATAAATGGAAATCAAATTTAGCAACCCATGGAGGTCTGGATTTGGAGTTACACTCAAAATTAAAGTGGAAAAAAACACTACAGGTTGATCCAACTTTGATGTAATGTCCTTAAAACAAGTCAAAATGAGGCTCAGTAGTGTGTGTGGCCTCCACGTGCCTGTATGACCTCCCTACAATGCCTGGGCATGCTCCTGATGAGGTGGCGGATGGTCTCCTGAGGGACCTCCTCCCACACCTGGACTAAAGCATCCCCCAACTCCTGGACAGTCTGTGGTGTAACATGGTGTTGGTGGATGGAGCGAGACATGATGTCCCAGATGTGCTCAATTGGATTCAGGTCTGGGGAACAGGCGGGCCAGTCCATAGCATCAATGCCTTCATCTTGCAGGAACTGCTGACACTCTACAGCCACATGAGGTCTAGCATTGTCTTGCATTAGGAGGAACCCAGGGCCAACCGCACCAGCATATGGTCTCACAAGGGGTCTGAGGATCTCATCTTGGTACCTAATGGCAGTCAGGCTACCTCTGGAGAGCACATGGAGGGCTGTATGGCCCCCTAAAGAAATGCCACCCCACACCATTACTGACCCACTGGCAAACCGGTCATGCTGGAGGATGTTGCAGGCAGCAGAACGTGCTCCACGGCGTCTCCAGACCCTGTCACGTCTATCACATGTGCTCAGTGTGAACCTGCTTTCATCTTTCACAGGGTGCCAGTGGTGAATTTGCCAATATTGGTGTTCTCTGGCAAATGCCAAACGTCCTGCATGGAGTTGGGCTGTAAGCACAACCCCCACCTGTGGACGTCGGGCCCTCATACCACCCTCATGGAGTCTGTTTTTGACCGTTTGAGCAGCCACATGCACATTTGTGGCCTGCTGGAGGTCATTTAGCAGGGCTCTGGCAGTGCTCCTCCTGTCCCTCCTTGCACAAAGGCGGAGATAGCGGTCCTGATGGTGGGTTGTTGCCCTCCTACGGCCTCCTCCACATCTCCTGATGTACTGGCCTATCTCCTGTAGCACCTCCATGCTCTGGACACTACGCTGACAGACACAGCAAACCTTCTTGCCACAGCTCGCATTGATGTGCCATCCTGGATGAGCTGCACTACCTGAGCCATTTGTGTGGGTTGTAGACTCCGTCTCATGCTACTGTTAGGGATATACACCCTAGCAGAACGTGCAACGGTAGTCAGGCAGGCAGGCAGGCAGATATGTGAGATAAACGTTGTTGTAGTTTACACTCAGTAAAACAGATACAATGTGCTAGTTAAATAGTTTATTCCAGTAAAATTGTTAGCATAGTCAAACAGTCCATATATCATACAATAAGTTCAGTCCGTCCGGGGATTATTCATTAGCAAAGTCCAGTGTCGAAAAAGAGGTCAGTAAACTTACAAATAATCAGTCCAGTAATATATGTCTTTTTGCAGTAGAGATATGAAGAAAATCAAACCTCTTTTCTTCGT
>NW_020717235.1:56529-71681 GCF_900518725.1 Notechis scutatus
TGGGGGGGGGGTATTAGAGCGCATGGGCATGGGCTCTCCGCGTCCCCCGCTTCCTGGGCTTCACCCATGGAAGGTCCGTTTTTCCTCTCTCACCTATGGTCCCCAAACCCAACCTGCATGGCATGTGTGTGTTTGGGGGTGTCTTGAGCCCTCCTTAAGCACCAGGCGTGGGAGTGGGTTGATTGACAGCCCGCACGGCTTGATTGACAACCCCCGGGCTGGCGGGGGCTCAGTTTGGAAAGCTGGGCTTCCAGTGGGACACGTGTGGGTGTCGTTTCTCCGGGATCGCTGGCCAACACCCCGGGGAAAGTCCCCACTGGGGGAAGGGAGGGGAGTGGGGAGCGAGTGTGTGTGTGTGTCAGATAGACTGCTATGGTTTAGGGAAGCTGCAGCTGTTGGCAGCTGCTCTCATAGAATGAGAGTCGGGAGGGACCTCGGAGGGCATCGAGTCCAACCCCCTGCTCAAGCAGGAGACCCTCACAGAATCCGAGAATGACAGAGTGGGGAGGGACCTTGGAGGACATCTAGTCCAACCCTCTACTCAAGCAGGAGATTCTTGATAGAATGCTAGCATAATGGAAAGGAGGTCATCTAGTCATTGGTTTTGAAGTAAATATTTATTGTTTTTTTCATTTGAATTTTCATTCACTTTGAATTGAATTTTCATTGGCCTTTAATTCAATTTTCATTTGAACATTTTGTCTTCCTCCCAGGAGTTATCGATGGGCACCTATCTCGAGTTGGAAGTCGACCTCATCCAGACGATTTGCAGGAAACATCAGTGGAGGAGTCAGAATTGCCAGATCAAAGCTGGTGGCGTGAGTACACAGACACTCATGAACACACAAACACACACAAAGGTTACAGACCACCTCCCCTTTCCCGGAACCAAATCTTGCATAACACAACAAGCGACAAAGCCATCCTTTCGCAAGGCAAACCTAAAAAAAGACACCCAGGAAACTCTCCCAGAATGGGACCTCTGAGGTCATCTAGTCCAACCCGCTGCCTGAGCAGGAGACCCCGACAGAATGACAGAGTTGGAAGCGACCTCGGAGCTACTCTAGTCCAACCCCTGGATCAAGCAGGAGACCCTCACAGAATCAGAGAATTACCAAGTTGGAAGGGAGCTCGGAGGTCATCTAGTTCGACCCACTGCCCGAGTGGGAGACCCCAACAGAATGACCAAGTTGGAAGGGACTTCAGAGGTGCTCTAGTCCAGCAGTCACCCACCAGTGGCCCGCAGCCCACTGGTGGGCCGTGAGAAAATTTTGGTGGGCCACAGAGAAATCTCACCCCCAGAGCCCCCCCCCCCCCCCCCAAAGCAATGAAACAAGGCTGCACCGCCCACATGGCCTGCGGGAACCCTCCCCACCCACTCACTCCTTACCCGGCAAACTTGCCGGCTAAATTGCTATTTTTCCTTTTTCTGACCATCAGCTGTTCTGCTGTGCCGGGAGATTTAGATTAGCTAGGAAGCAGGAAATGGTTGGATTTCTTGCTTTCCAGCTAGTCTTTAGATCTTTGGCTCTGCTTTTAAGCACAGCCAAACCTCCCTTAGGACTGAAGGTTCTATTATTCAGTGCAGACTCACGGCAAGAGGGAGAGGGAGAGAGAGAGAGAATACTTTATTGGCCAAGTGTGATTGGACACACAAGGAATTTGTCTTGGTGTAAATACTCTCAGTATACATAAAAGAAAAGATCCATACATTAACAATCAAGATTCATAAGGTCCGGCACTTAATGATAGTCATAGGGTACAATAAGCAATCATACTAGGAAACAGTCAATATAAATTGTAAGTATACAAGCAACAAAGTTACAGTCATACAGTAAGTGGGAGGGGATGGGTGATAAGGAGTGATGACAAGATTTAACAGTAATAGTAGTGCAGACTTGTAAATAGTTGAACAATGTTGAGGGAATTATTTGTTTAGCAGAGTGATGGCTTTTGGGAAAACACTGTTCTTGTGTCTAGTTGTTCTGTTGTGCAATGCTCTATAGCATCGTTTTGAGGGAAGGAGTTGAAACAGTTTATGTCTGGGATGTGAGGGGTCTGTAAATATTTTTACAGCCCTCTTTTTGACTCGTGCAGTATACAGGTCCTCGATTGAAGGCAGGTTGGTAGTAATTGTTTTTTCTGCATTCCTAATTACTCTCTGAAGTCTGTGTCTGTCCTGTTGGGTTGCAGAACCAAACCAGACAGTTATAGAGGTGCAGATGATAGACTCAATAATTCCTCTGTAGAACTGTATCAGCAGCTCCTTGGGCAATTTGAGCTTTCTGAGTTGGCACAGAAAGAACATTCTCTGTTGTGCTGTTTTGATGATGTTTTTGATGTTAGGTGTCCATTTTAGGTCTTGTGATATAATAGAACCGAGAAATTTGAAGGTCTCTACCGTTGAGATACTGTGTTGTCTAGTATTGTAAGAGGTGGTAGTATGGGAGGGTTTCTTCTAAAGTCTACCACCATTTCTATGGTTTTGAGTGTGTTCAGTTCCAGACTGTTCCAGTTACACCACGAGGCAAGTTGTATAACCTCTTGTCTGTATACAGATTCATCGTTGTCTTGAATGAGACTAATCACTGTTGTGTCATCAGCAAAATTCAGTATTTTAACAGATGGATTGTTTGAGATGCAGTCATTGGTATATAGGGAGAAGTGGAGAAAACACACAGCCTTGGGGGGGGGCCCTGTGCTGATTGTAAAGGTATCGGATGTGATTCTGCCTAGCTTCACCTGCTGCTTCCTGTCTGTTAGGAAGCTTATGATCCACTTACAAGTGTGTTCAGGTACCGCTAGTTGGTTTAATTTACTTGGAAGAGTGTCTGGAATGATGGTATTGAATGCTGAACTGAAGTCTACAAAGAGAATCCTCGCGTAGGTATTTGGAGATTCAAGGTGTTGTAGGATGTAATGCAGAGCCATGTTAACAGCATCATCTGTCGATCTACAGGTGAAACTCAAAAAATCAGAATATTGTGCAAAAGTTCATTTATTTCAGTACTGCAACTTAAAAGGTGAAACTAATATATGAGATAGATTCATTACATGCAAAGCAAGATAGTTCAAGCCGTGATTTGTCATAATTGAGATGATTATGGCTTACAGCTCATGAAAACCCCAAATCCACAATCTCAGAAAATTAGAATAGTGTGAAAAGGTTCAATATTCTAGGCTCAAAGTGTCCCACTCTAATCAGCTAATGAAGCCATAACACCTGCAAAGGGTTCCTGAGCCTTTAAATGGTCTCTCAGTCTGGTTCAGTAGGAATCACAATCATGGGAAAGACTGCTGACCTGACAGTTGTGCAGAAAACCATCATTGACACACTCCATAAGGAGGGAAAGCCTCAAAAGGTAATTGCAAAAGAAGTTGGATGTTCCCAAAGTGCTGTATCAAAGCACATTAATAGAAAGGTATGTGGAAGGGAAAAGTGTGGAAGAAAAAGGTGCACAAGCAGTAGGGATGACCGCAGCCTGGAGAGGATTGTCAGGAAAAGGCCATTCAAAAGTGTTGGGACTTTCACAAGGAGTGGACTGAGGCTGGAGTCAGTGCATCAAGAGCCACCACACACAGACGGATCCTGGACATGGGCTTCAAATGTCGTATTCCTCTTGTCAAGCCGCTCCTGAACAACAATGTCAGAAGGGCTAAAAGAAAAACAGACCTGGTCTGTTGCTCAGTGGTCCAAAGTCCTCTTTTCTGATGAGAGCAACTTTTGCATCTCATTTGGAAACCAAGGACCCAGAGTCTGGAGGAAGAATGGAGAGGCACACACTGCAAGATGCTTGAAGTCCAGTGTGAAGTTTCCACAGTCTGTGTTGATTTGGGGAGCCATGTCATCTGCTGGTGTTGGTCCACTGTGCTTCATTAAGTCCAGGGTCAACGCAGCCGTCTTCCAGGAGATTTTGAAGCACATCATGCTTCCTTCCGCAGACGAGCTTTATGGGGATGCTGACTTCATTTTCCAGCAGGACTTGGCACCTGCCCACACTGCCAAAAGCACCAAAACCTGGTTCAATGACCATGGGATTACTGTGCTTGATTGGCTAGCAAACTCACCTGACCTGAACCCCATAGAGAATCTATGGGGCATTGCCAAGAGAAAGATGAGAGACATGAGACCGAACAATGCAGAAGAGCTGAAGGCCAATTGAAGCATCCTGGTCTTCCATAACACCTCAGCAGTGCCACAGGCTGATAGCTTCCATGCCACGCTGCATTGAGGCAGTAATTGCTGCAAAAGGGGCCCAAACCAAGTACTGAGTACATATGCATGCTTATATTTTTCAGAGGTCCTATATTGTTCTATGTACAATCCTTGTTTTATTGATTGCATGTAATATTCTAATTTTCTGAGATTGTGAATTTGGGGTTTTCATGAGCTGTAAGCCATAATCATCACAATTATGACAAATCATGGCTTGAACTATCTTGCTTTGTATGTAATGAGTCTATCTCATATATTAGGTTCACCTTTTAAGTTGCATTACTGAAATAAATGAATTTTTGCACATATTCTAATTTTTTGAGTTTCACCTGTATTTGCTCGGTATGCAAACTGCATGGGATCTAACAGCGGATCTGTGATGGTTTTCAGGTGGGACAATGTTAGGAATTGCTAGTCACCTAACAGTTGGGTTGGAAATATATAAACATCGCAGATCATTTTACAAAAGCCCAAGGCTCTGTAAAGCATAAAGCTTGCTGTGAGGATTATGGACTTAGAATGTAAGGTTGTATATATTGTTCTACCCAAAGGGGACAATGTTAGGAATTGCTAGTCACCTAACAGTTGGGTTGGAAATATATAAACCAGGATAGACATTTAATACTGTCTCCTTAAGGGAATGCTAAAATTGTAATTGGGTGTGGTTCCTCAAACGGCCATAAGATGGAGCCAGAAACCTGGGTTGTTTAGTCCTGTTGTTGATAGTTGCTGGTTGGTCGATGTTCTGATGTTCGCTGTTTCCTGAATATTTCCCTATTGACTGTTGCTGATCATCGTTATTCTTGGATTGATGTGAGTCTATTACTGAACTGTTTTTGATACTGGACTTTGTTATTGGATTATCCCTGGACTGAAACCCGACTGCTATAACCATGTATGTCTTGGACTGCTTGTTTTGGACTTTGCTTAACCGTTTACTGGAAGTAAAAACCTACATTTTACTATTCAGTGTATCTGTGTACTGGTCGCGTGTTATTCAACATCACTCTCACTACATCTCCCTGTGTGCACTCATTCTCCTAATGGGGAATTACCTCAACACTGGTTATGGGCCCAGGCCATACCAGGCTTAGATAACTGAGAGTTAGTGTGAATGCACAGTACTGTATACAGACAGCTGTTTACTGTTTAATTGTGGGTTACTGTCCTGGTAAAGATGGCACAAGACCCTTCAACAAGTCTATAACTGATAACCCGGTTGGATGGAACAAACTATGTTTCCTGGTCTGTGAAGTGCAGTCTACTTCTGCGTAGAGAAGGGTTATGGAATGCAGTTCAAGATCCACCGGATGTAAATGCTTGGGATCCAGATGATGAGGATGATGCTAAGAAGTTAGCTGACTTTAAACGGAGCAACGAACGAGCTCTTTGTATAATTGGACTAACACTGAGTGACCAGCAGCTAGTCCATATTCGTGGAGAAGAGTCTGCTGCTAGGTGTTGGGAGAATTTGAAGAGGATTTATGTTCGTGACAGTGTAGGTGCACACATACATTTTACACGTAAACTGTTTAGAGCACGTCTTCTGAATGGTGGAGATATGTTAGCTCATTTGAACTTCATGAAAAGAACTTTTCAAGAGCTACATGAAAAGGAACTGATTTTTTCAGAGCTGCATCAGGTTTACATCATTCTTTCCTCATTGGATGAAAGTTAGGATGATTACGTATCTTCACTGGAAGTCCTGACCAAAGATGAACTGACATTGACTGACATAACCGGACGATTGTTAGAAGACGCAAGAAGAAGGCTGGATAGAGACCAACTGAGAGAGAAACAACCACAAGAAGAGGATTTGTGTTCAACTGCCTATACTGTTAAGAAATGTTTTTCTTGTGAGGCTAGGGGCCACATAGCTAGATTCTGTAAGAAGGGCAAGTGACAGAATACTGGTAATCACCAGAAGGCTAAGAAGAATGTTAATTTAGCTATGTCTAGCAATTCAACTCTAAACCATGATTTATGGGTGGTTGATAATGGAGCATCGCAGTGCATTACTAAAGATAGAGAGGTTTGTAACAATGTCTACGAGTAAGCAACATGTATCATTGGCAAATGGATGGAAGATGAAAGCATCTGGTGAAGGTACTGCATATTGTTCATGTGTAAATGAGCATTTACCTATGTTATATGTACCTAAACTGAAATTTAATTTGTTATCAGTAAGGGCTTCAGTTAATATTGGTTATGTAGTAACCTTTAGGGGAGATAACTGTATAATAGAGAAAGAGGGTAAAAGTGTTACTGCTACTTTAGAGAATGATTTATATGTGAGACATGATGTCCAGTTGCAGATGGCTAACTCGGTTTATAACAATGTTAAGCCACATAACGAATGTATACATTTACTGCATAGGCGTCTGGGGCACATTAATTTCAAAATGCTGAAACAAACTGTCAAATTGTCAGAGGGAGTAAAATTGAAACCCTGCAGCAAGTACTTAAACTGTAATGTCTGTAATCAGGAGAAAAGCAAGGTTACTCCAGCAAACAGACTGAATGGGTTTAAGACCAAAGAACCTTTAGAGGTTGTTTTTGCTGACATAATTGGTCCTAAGAAACCCAGTTTGGGAGGTGCCTGCTATGTTTTGAGTATAATGGACCATTACTCACAGTACGGTTTCTGCTATCATGAAAAACAAAACAGAAACGTTCCAACATTTCTTTAACTGGCTAAGATTTGCAGAAAGGAAAATGAAACATAGGGTAATCACTTTAGTTACAGAAAATGGGACTGAGTTTATTAACAAGAGATTCCAAACGATGTTGAAATTGGCTGGTATTGAGCATAAGCGTTCTGCACCTTACAGGCAACAACATGATTCATTTATAGAACAAAGAGGGCAAATGTTACAAGCCATGGCTCGCACTATATTATCTGATTCAGGTTTGCCTGAAACACTGTGGGGTGAAGCCATAATGTGTAGTAACCATGTTTTAAACAATGTAGTTAACACAACAACTGGTGAATTGCCATTCACTCATTGGCATGGCAGAAAACCAAATTTAAGTTATCTGCACACATTTGGAGCTCCAGTATGGGTGCTTATTCCCTCACAAGTAAGACTTAAAGGGCAACATAGAGCTAGGAAATTATTTTTCATAGGTTACGAGGCCAACCATAGATTGTTTAGATTTGGGGCTCCAGGCACAGCTAATATTTACTGTAGCGCTAGTGCTAAATTTCTTGAGCACGTTGGGTGGCATAAACTAGAACAGGAATCTAACAATGATGTTGTTATCGACACCCAAGTAGTCCCTAATGATGAGATAGTTAAACCATCAATAGCCATTAAAGAGGAAGAACAGGCACAGGAGGAGGTAGAAGAACAGGAGCAGGTGGAACGGGAGAGTCCACCAGTAAGCCCTGAGTTACCTAGACGTTCAACCCGAGTAACACGACCACCAGATAGATATCAGGCTAGTATAGCATGCCAAGTAAATATAGTTCCTACTAACTATAATGAACTGAAACTGTATCCTGCTAAGGATCAGGCTGCTTGGCAGGAAGCAATGGATAAGGAACTGAAATCCTTACAAAGTTTGGAGGTATATGAAAATGTCAGGTTACCACCAGGTGAGCATCCCATAGGGTGTAAGTGGATTTATAAAACTAAGACAGGTGTGGATGGGACTGTTACCCATAAAGCCAGGGTAGTAGCACAAGGGTTCGATCAGTCAGCCAATGACTACGACGAGGTGTTTGCACCTAGTCTGAAGGCTACCACATTACGAGCTGCATTAGTGTGAGCAGCTAAAAATAAATACAGAATAAACCATTTAGATGTTGAGGCAGCATATCTGCATGCACCGTTGCAACATACTATATATTTAAAGAAGCCTTTGGGGATAAAAACTGATAACAAAACTGATTGCTGGAGATTAAAAAAGAGTCTTTATGGCTTAAAGCAATCAGGCTATGAATGGAACCAGTGCATAGTGAAGGAATTAACTAAGATAGGTTTTGTAGCTGGCATGGCTGATCCATGTTTGTTTAAAAGAGAAAGTGATGGTGTAATTTCATTGTTGCTATTGTTCACTGATGACATAGCATTAATTACCAAGACTGAGCAAGAAACTACTGAGATTATTTCACTGTTAGAAAAGAAATTTAAAATCAAACAATTAGGTGAGATTAAACAGTATCTTGGTTTAAAAACAGATAGAACTAGGGGAGGCTACAAAATCTCACAGGCAGATAAAATTAACCAGTTACTGAAGAACTTCAAAATGGAACTTTGTAAGACGGATAAGATGCCAATGACCCAGGAGTTTAGGCACAGTGATGTGCAAAGTCCTGTTTTTGATAAAGACATTTATCAATCATTGATTGGTAGCTTATCCTATCTAAGTAATTGGTCTAGGCCAGACATAGCATATAGTGTCAAGCAATTAGCCAGGTTTAATGCTGAGATGACTGAAAGGCACTGGCAAGCTGCCAAGCGTGTGTTAAGATATCTTAAACAAACGATGCATTATGCATTATATTTAGAGCCTAAGGATGAACTAAGTTTAACTGCATATGCCGATGCAAGTTTCGCTACAGACGTACCTACACGTAAATCAACGTCAGGTACTGTAGTGTTATTAGGAAAGGTGTTAATTGGATGGCGGTCTATTCGACAAAAACATCAAAGCTTATCAACAATGGAGGCTGAATTCTCATGTTTGTGTCTATTATGTACAGACTTAGTATGTTATAAACAACTAATGATAGACATGGAAATTGATGTAAAGGAACCAATTGTTGTATATGAAGACAACTAATCAGCAATTCGGTTGGCTTCCAATCTCGCTGTAAAGACAAGATCAAAACACACCGATCTACAATATCTGAATGTGAGACAATGTGTTCAAAGTAAAATGATTATACTGGAGTACTGCATATCAGAGAATAACATTGCAGATCATTTTACGAAAGCCCAAGGCTCTGTAAAGCATAAAGCTTGCTGTGAGGATTATGGACTTAAACTGTAAGGTTTTATATATTGTCGTACCCAAAGGGGAGAATGTTAGGAATGATAGTCATCTAACAGTTGGGTTGGCAATATATACACCAGGATAGTTATTTAATACTGTTGTATCTTTTTTTTAAACAAACTTTATTGATCATACAACTAAAATATCAAACAAACACATACACAACACACAGAAAGAAAAAGAAAAGGGAAAAAAACGATTAAAAAAACCCTAGCAATTCTATTATCGACAGTCTATGGTTCCTTGTTTGTTATCAATATTGGTGACATATTTACAAATACATCTTATTGCGAGTATATAATTACTACCTCTCTTACATTTTACGTTGTTTACTAATATATTTTCTATTTTTGTTCTATCCAGTCATACCAGCATTCCTAGCTTCTTTTATATTCTGATGTTTCTTTTTCCTTAAGTGCTAAGGTTAACTTATCCATCTCTGCACAGGCTGATATTTTCTGAATGACCATTTCCTCTGTTGGAATATCTGCTTGTTTCCAACACTGTGCAAAGGTTATTCTGGCTGCAGTAAGAATGTGCAGTATTATATATTTGACTTTTTTAGAAATTTGTCTATTAAATATCCCCAGTAAGAAGAATTCTGATTTTAATTCAATTCGCTCCGCCGTTATTTCCTCTAACCATTTTTTTATTCTGTGCCAGTATCTTTGGGCTTCAGTGCAGGACCACCACATATGAAAGAATGTTCCGTGTTTCTTTTTACATTTCCAGCAATTTGGATTCATGTTAGGAGACATTTTCGCTATTCTCGAGGGCGAGAGATGCCATCTATAAAACATTTTATAGGCATTTTCTTTATATGTTGCTGATTTTGTAATTTTATTATTCCTTGTCCAGACCTTTCCCCATTCTAATAATGTGATGCTACGTCCTATGTTTCTACTCCAAGCTATCATGTTGCCTTTAACTACTTCCTCTTCTAATTCTATCTCTAATAAATAATTATAAAATTTAGTTATATTTTTTTTTATCTGGGCCTAATAGGATTTTATCTGATTGTTGTAGCTTAGCATAAATTCCAAAAATTTTCTTGTCCTGACTATATCTATTTTGAATTTGCAGGTAAGCCCACAGGTCTACTTGTAGCCCTTGTTCTTGGAGATCTTGCCATGATTTTAAAGTTCCTTGCGCATCAAGAAGGTCTTCGTATTTTATCATTTTATTAAGATCTAGATTATTTGGATGTATCATCGCCTCCATCGTTGAGATCCAGATTGGGATTTTTAAATATTTTTTTTTATTTTGTTCCAATTAGCCAATAAGGAATCTCTAATTATATGTCTGTGGAAATAATTCTGTTTAATTTTTCCAGTGTCCCATAAAAATGCATGCCACACCCTCTGTAAGTCATGGCCTTCTAGAAATAAGATTCTTTTATTTGACAGGTTTACCCACTCTTTCAACCAAAGTAAGGAGGCTGCACTATAGTATAATTCCCAATTTGGGAGTGCCATACCTCCCCTGCATTTTGTTTAATTAGTTTGGTTAGTATTCTTTTCCTTTTTATCCTAGAGTTTAGGCCATTTATGTTAATTGATAATATTTTCTTTTCTTCTTCCATCACCTAATTGACTCTTGCTCTTTGTCTTGTAGTTACTCCTGTCTCTCTTTGTGGCTGATTGTGCATCTTCGGTTCTTCTCTCTCTTGATGTTGTATATTTGTTGAGTTCCTAGGATTCCCATATCTATTCTTTTGATAGTCTTGGTCGTCTTGCAAATTTGTTTCTAATTAGTCTCTACTACTTGATTCTTCAGGGCCTACCAATGTTCATAGAATTCTTGGGCTTTTTCCACGGAGTCTACTTTAATTTTTCTTTCTTCCCATGTAATTAGCATTCCCTCTGGGATTAGCCATCTGAATATGATGCCTTTTTGGTTTAATTGGTTCGCCAAGAATTTATAATCTCGCCTCTGCTCTCTCACTCTTCTTGGGATTTGTTTAAGCACCAAGATTTCTTTTCCTTTATATGTAATTGTTTCTTCTCTAGAAATTTTATATATAACATCCCGAACTTTTCTTCTGGCAAATCTCACGCGGACCTCTTTTGGATATTTATGTCGTCTTGCGTAATTTGTGCTCACTCTATATACTTCGTCTAACTCTTTCAGGATATCGTCCTTATCTTTTTCCAATTGGTCTGCTAATATTCCTGCCATCACTTGTTCTAAATCCTCTTTTTTGGATTCCGTTATATTTTGAAATCTCAAATATGCTGCAGCCTTGTCCATTTCCAGATGTACCAAGGAGTCGTCCATTTCTTTACTCACATTTCTTAGTTGCTCACCAACCATTTCCAGCTTCTTTTCCATTTGTTCCGTCCTTTTCTCAACCTCCTTTATTGTTGATTCATTCCTTTCTAGTGCTTGCTGTATTGTTTCAATTTTTTGATCCAGCTTTAAGATGTCTAATTTCATTTCTTCCTTTAAGTTCCCCATCTCTTCTTTTAATTCATTTGTATCAGCTCTTGTTTCGGTATGATTTTTCACCATTATTTCCTGAAGCTTCAGCATGGATTCTTGTAAAGTAAGAAGGGTCAATTGGATATTGGCATTCATGATGACAGGTTGTTTCTCTCCAGGTAGAGTTTCTTCAATTGTCTTTTGTGCCATCACTGAGGGTGATGGCATCGCAGTTGTTTGTATTGAAGAAGTCTTCTTTCCAGTTTTAAACGTTGTGTTAGTCAAAGAGGTCATTTCTTGTAAAATTTGTTTTTACTTTTGTATTATACTAAATATGTTGTCCCAGATTAACATTCACTATTGAGAAGTATCAGCTATATATGGCCATTACTCTAATTAATATGATATGTTACAGGGTTAACCTCTCTTATCAATATATATATTCTCCAGAACAATTTTAGAGCTATTTTCTAAATCAGATACCTGGATTTATAGAACTTAATAAAATATCAAATTCCTCTATTTAAATTTAAGTACTATTAATCTGTATATCTATAAGTGCTATAAAATTCCTCATCTCAAAATAGTGTTATAAAATAATATTTCAAATACTTACAAATCTAAATGAAAATATATCAACTTTGCTATATAATTAATTAGTTAATCTGTAGTAATCACAATTAGTCACAATTAATTATTTAATTCAACATAATCAATGCCTGTAATCAAATATCTATAGCTAAATAATTAATTAATTATCACCTCCCTTTTTTTGTGCTATAACCAAATATAAACTTCAATATTTACTAATGTATCAATTAAATCATATATAAATTATGTTTACCACATTCAAAAGTCAGTTGAGTTGGTGTCAAGAAATAATTATTGCAATCTGCAAAGTTTAAAGGCTTAAAGTGTCTTAATGTAGTTGTTCAGTTCTTCGAAATTCCTTCACCGAGCACACTGGAAGCGCAGACTTGCTGAGTAATGTCTCTTCTTGCATTTCCTGTTTTGCCGTGTTGCCTGATCGTCATTCTACTTGGATTGCTGTGAGTCTTGCAAACTGTTAGCAAGCTCCGTTTACTGAACTTTGTTTATGATACTGGACTTCGTTTTTGGATTATCCCTGGACTGATACTAACTGCTTTAACCGTGTATGATTTGGACTGTTTGTTGGACTTTGTTTACCTGTTTACTGGAAGTAAAACCTACATTTTACTATTCAGTGTATCTGTATGCTGGTTGTGTGTTATTCCTCACCACTCTCATTACGTTTCCCTGAGTGCACTCATTCTCCTAACGGGGAATACCTCAACGTGGGGGTGGAAAATTCCCAGGAGTTTCTTTGGCTGTCAAACCTAGTGGGACGGTGACACCCCCCCACCCAGGACAGGGAGTTCCCTACCCCCCCACCAAACATTCCCCCCTCCTCCCAAGGGTCCCAAAGACTTCACCTCGGATCCATCCAGCCATTTCCAGAAGACTGCCTTAAGGACCAACCTGAGGATTTCTTGGATAAAAAGCACACAAGATCAGTCAAAAAAATGCCCTCCAAAAGACAAGCGGAGGAATTGGAGGGGGGGAATGAAAGAGGGGACCCCCATCACATATACCCCACTGATCTTGAGCCAGAAGCATCCTGATTTCCTCTCCCTTTCCCTGCCCGCACTTCAGGGGATTCAGGACAAGTGGGCGTTGATCCCCCCCATGGGAATACTGTTCAGTTGATTTGGCTGCAGCTCCAGCTTTAGGGGCCTTGTAGGTCATCTAGTCCAACACCCTGCTCAAGCAGGAGACCCTACACCAGTGATGATGAACCTTTTCGGCACCGAGTGCCCAAACCAGAGCGCCAGAAACCCTGTTTTTTGGCTGGTTTGGGGCCGTTTTTCAGGCCATTTTCAGGCAGGTTTTCAGGCTGTTTTCAGGCTGTTTTGGGGGCCATTTTCAGGCTGTTTTCTGGGCTGTTTTCTGGGCCGTTTTCTGGGCCATTTCAGGCCATGTTGGGGCCATTTTTGGTCCAAAACAGCCTGAAAACTGGCCTGAAAAAGGCATGGAAAACAGCCTGAAAAGGGCCTGAAAACAACTCCAAAATGGCCATTTTACAGGCCATTTTCTGGTGCTCCAGCGCCCCGAAGACCAGCTGGCCGGCGCACGTGCGTGCAGTTGGCGATGGTGCGTGTGCCCACAGAGGGGGCTGTGTGTGCCACCTCTGGCACGTGTGCCATAGGTTCGCCATCACGGCCCTACACCATTTCTGACAGAGGGCAGGCCAGTCTCCTCTGGAAAGGCCTCCAGGGATGAAGCAGCTCCTGCCAACGTCTGCAGAACAGAATATGTTACTATGAGTCTGGTTACTCTGTGATGAGTCGGAACGGACCCTGTAGGTCAGCTAGTCCAACACCCTGCTCGAGCAGGAGAGCCTACAACATTTCTGACAGATGGGAGTCCAATCTCTTCTGGAAAGGCCTCCAGGGATGAAAGCTCCCACAACTTTGAAGGCAACTTCTGTCCCATGGGTTACAGATAACAGATAATCAGAGTCGGAAAGGACCTTGTAGGTCATCTAGTCCAACCCCCCCACCCTCAAATATTGGAAGGCTGCTATCCTATCTCCCCTGATCCTTTTGTTCATTAAAGTCAGATTAAAATCAGATTAACAGAGTTGGAAGGGATCTTTTTTTATAAAGATTTTTATTTTTTAAGACAAACATATATAGACAAAACATAAAAATATAAAACCATCTTCCAGTTACCGCATATACTCGAGTATAAGCCGAGTTTTTCACCCCATTTTTTGTGCTGAAAAAAACCCCCTCGGCTTATACTCGAGTCAGATTCCCCTCTGGAAAAAAAATGGTGTGGAGCTCCGGAGCTGGGCAGCCGCTTCCCTGCTTCCGTGTTTCCTTTGCAACTTTTAAGCATGGGGGTAATTGGAAGCAGAAAAGTTCTTGCATGAGGATATGTTGTTTTTTTTTAACTGTTTTTAGGGGGGGGGGAAAGACCCACCGCCATGTGAGAATGCTCAGACACGAAATCTATCCGCCCGAAAATAAGTGTGTGTGGGGGGGGGGGGGGGATTTTTAACAGAGGGAAGATGTAGGGAGAAGGCAAAAGCAATGGAAGATCCTTCTGGGGAAACTGAGGGGGAGACTCACCCTTGGTCCAGATGAGCCCCCTTCCCCGCCCCTAAGGAAGCAAAGGCAGCCAGCAAGGGCAGGCAAGCCCCACTTCGCGGACTCCATCCGTCCTCGCTCCCACCCAAAGCCACGAAGGCCCCCAATCGCGCAGCTCAGATTCGCCCTCCCCTCAGGGGGCAGCAACGACGCCCGGTGCAATGAAAGCGCCCTGGCTCTAGGCTCGCAGGCTCAGAAAACAACGCGAGCCAAGGTGGCTTCAGGTCCACTTGGCTTCGTTTCCTCAGCCCCAGCTGCTTTCAGTCCACTCGGGAGGAGGAGGAGGTGGTGGTGTGGTGGTGGCTAGCGTTGTTTTCTGAGCTCTAGGCTCTAGGCTCAGA
>NW_020717235.1:86681-99282 GCF_900518725.1 Notechis scutatus
GATCAAGGCCGATCTAGAGATCGCGAAGGCAGACCCGACATACGTGGCAGACAGAGAGGCGTGGAAGCAGTACTCAAGGACATTAGCGGACCTCGCCAGAGCGCGAGACAAACGCTGAAGAAAAAGAAGAAGAAGAAGTGTATCTGTTTTACTGAGTGTAAGCTACAACAACGTTTATCTCACATATCTGCCTGCCTGACTGACTACCGTTGCACGTTCTGCTAGGGTGTATATCCCTAACACTGGTTATGGGCCCAGGTGCACAGTCAGACTAACCAGGATATAACAGGCTTATATATAAAGTGAGAGTTTGTGTAGTTACACAATACTGTAAACAGACAGCTGTGTTTTATTAATTATAGTTTAATATCCAGAGAAAGATGGCACAAGTCAATTTACAAAGTTTGTCTCTAATATCCAAACTGGATGGAACAAACTATGTTTCATGGTCTATGAAATGCAGCCTACTTCTACGCAGAGAAGGTTTGTGGAGTATAATACAAAACCCACCAGAGGTAGATGCATGGGATCCGGAGGATGAGGATGATGCCCAGAAAATACAAGAATATCAACTGAAGAATGAGCAAGCTCTCTGTATAATAGGACTGACACTCTGTGACCAGCAGCTTGTCCATATTCGTGGAGAAGAAACAGCTGCGAAATGTTGGGAGAATTTAAAGAAGATTTATGTTCGAGACAGTGTAGGAGCACATATAAATCTTACACGGAAGCTGTTTAGAAAACATTTTCAAAAGAATGGAGACATGCTGAGTCATATAAACACTATGAAGAGAATTTTTCAGGAACTGCATGAAAAAGAACTTATCTTCACAGAACTACACCAAGTTTATATAATTTTGTCTTCGTTAGATGAGAGCTATAATGACTATGTAACTTCACTTGAAGTTCTGCCAAAAGATAAACTCACATTAACTGACATTACTGGCAGATTAATTGAAGAAGCCAGGAGAAGGCTTGAAAGGGATCAACTCAGAAGGGAACAACCACAATGTGAAGAAGAGAAAATATCTTCGTCAGCCTATACAATTAGAAAATGTTTTAATTGTGGAGGAAAAGGACATTTGGCTAGATTCTGCAAGAAAGCAAAAGGCCAAAATGCCAGCCAGAATGCTAAAAGGCATCAAAAGGATAAAAAATGCTTTGAGTTAGCCATGTATAGCAACGAAACTGTGAATAATAATTTATGGGTTGTAGATAGTGGAGCATCGCACTGCATAACGAAAGATAAGAAAAGATTTGTTAAGATGTCCACGAGTTCACACCAGATATCGTTAGCTAATGGCTGGAAACTGAAAGCTAAAGGTGAAGGTATAGCATATTGTTCTTGCATAAAATAAAATGTAAAAATGTTATATGTACCACAACTTAAGTTTAATTTGCTTTCGGTTAGAGCTTTGGTTAAACTAGGTTATGTAGTTACCTTTAGGGGAGAAAATTGCATAATTGAAAAAGAAGGTAAAAAAGTGACTGCAACTTTAAAAGGTGAATTGTATGTGTTAAATGATAATTCATTAGAGGTAGCTAACACAGTATATAATAATGTTAAACCTCATGATGAGTGCATACATTTGTTACACAGACGTTTAGGGCATATAAATTTTAAAATGCTTAAACAAACGGTAGAACTATCTAAAGGTATAAAACTGAAGCCTTGCAGTAAGTATTTGCACTGCAATACTTGCAGTCAAGAAAAAAGCAAGGTAATACCAGCAAATAGATTAAATGGATTTAAAACAAAGGAACCTCTAGAGGTCGTATTTGCTGATATTATAGGTCCTAAAAAACCAAGTGTGGGAGGTGCTCGTTATATACTAAGTATAATGGACCATTATTCCAGATATGGTTTCTGTTATCTAATGAAGAACAAAACGGAAACATATCAAAATTTCTTTAATTGGCTTAAATTTGCAGAAAGAAAAACTAAAATGAAATTAGTAACTCTTATAACTGATAATGGTGCGGAATATATAAACAATAAATTCCAAAATAAACTGAAGATGGCAGGTGTTGAACATAAAAAGTCTGCACCATATAGGCCACAACATAATGCCTTTATAGAAAGATGAGGCCAAACATTACAAGCAATGGCTCGTACTATGCTGTCAGATTCAGGACTACCTGAAACTTTGTGGGGAGAAGCAATAATGTGTGGTAATCATATATTGAATAATGTTGTTAACTCAACAACAGGTGAATTACCATTCACACGGTGGCATGGCAAAAAACCTGACCTAAGCTACATGCACACATTTGGAGCACCAGCATGGGTGCAGATCCCTACACAACTGAGGCACAAAGGGCAGCATAGGGCTAAAAGGTTATTCTTTGTAGGTTATGAATCTAATCACAAATCATACAGATTCTGGGAAAAAGGTACACCTAGAGTTTACTGTAGTGCTAGTGCACAATTCCTAGAACATGTAGGATGGGAAAAACTGGAACAAGATTCAAGTAAGGAAGTAATCATAGAAACCTACAAAAGACCAAAAGAGCAAATCAGTAATAAGAAGAGCGCAATTAAACAGGAAGTACATGAAGAGCATATAGGACCAGAACAGGAAGAAATACCAGAACAGGAAGAAATAGATAACCAGGAACAGGTAGTACATGAAAGTCCACCTGTAAGCCCTGTAATACCTAGACGATCAACACGTGAAACCAGACCACCTGACAGGTACCAAGCAAGTGTAGTTTGCCAAGTTAGTAAAGTTTCAACTACTGTTGAAGAACTTAGGATGTATCCTGCAAAGGAACAGGAAAATTGGCAAAAAGCAATGGAGAAAGAATTAAATTCATTAAAGGAAATGAAAGTTTATGAAAATGCCAAATTACCTCCAGGTGAAAAGTCCATTGGCTGCAAATGGATATTTAAATTAAAAACTGGTAAAAATGGGACTGTTACCCGTAAGGCTAGGTTGGTAGCTCAAGGATTTAATCAAACTGTATGTGATTATGATGAAGTATTTGCACCGAATTTAAAGGCAACAACCTTGAGAGCAGCTTTAGTGTGGGCAGCTAAGAAAAACTATATCATAAATCATTTAGATGTAGAAACTGCCTATCTGCATGCACCATTGCAGCACACTATATATTTAAGGAAACCAGTAGGTATTAAGGATAATAAAACTAATAATGACTGTTGGAAACTTAAAAAGAGTCTCTATGGATTAAAGGAATCTGGTTACGAATGGAACCAATATATTGTTAAGGAGTTAAACAATATAGGGTTTAAAGCAGGTTTAGCTGATCCATGTGTATTTAAAAGAGAGAAAAATGGAACAGTATCATTATTATTGTTGTTTACAGATGATATTGCTTTAATTACAAAGACTAATAATGAAGCTACTGAAATCATTATTAGGTAAGAGGATAAAATTAAAGCAATTAGGAGAGATAAGACAGTATTTAGGATTGACAATAAACAAAACCAAGAGTGGCTTTAAGATATCTCAAGAAGATAAAATTTACCAATTGCTAAAAACATATAAAATGGAACTTTGTAAGCCGGCTAAAACTCCAATGAGTCAGGAATTTGGCCACACTGATGCTCAAGGTCCAAAATTCGATAAGACTATTTATCAGTCATTAATTGGTAGTTTATCGTATATTAGTAATTGGTCAAGGCCAGACATTGCATATGGCGTTAATCAATTGGCAAGATTTAACGCTGAACCCACTGAACGTTACTGGCAAGCGCTAAAGTGTATATTAAGGTATCTTAAAAAGACAATGCACTATGCATTGTATTTGGAGCCAAAAGATTATTTGATTTTAAGTGCATATGCTGATGCAAGTTTTGCAACAGACATAAACACTAGGAAATCAACTTCAGGTATGGCTATACTATTAGGTAAAGTACTGATTGGTTGGAGGTCAATTAGACAGCAACACATAAGTATGTCCACAATGGAAGCAGAATTTTCATGTCTATCTTTGTTATGTACTGATTTAATTCTGTATAAACAGTTATTAGATATGGGAATAACTGTTAATGATGCCATTGTAGTGTATGAGGACAATCAAGCAGCCATACGGTTGGCTACAAATATTGCTGTAAAAATTAGATCTAAGCATACTGATCTTAGATATTTAAATGTAAGGCAATCTGTAAAAAATGGTTTGATAAGATTGGAATATTGCATGACTGAAGAAAATATTGCCGATCAGTTTACAAAAGCCCAAGGTGCAGTAAAGCACAAGGAAAGTTGTGAAAACTATGGGTTAAAATTGTAAATAGATATATATGTTGTTATATTACCCAAAAGGGGAGAATGTTAGGAATAACATGGTTACCTAACTTAGTTTGGGTAAAATAATATATATAAACTATGTTAGTGTGTTTAAGTGTGTGTATCACTTTAACTGTAAAACATGTATTTTGGGTGCGGTTGTAAAATCACCATAAGAGGGAGCAAGAGAGCTCACTGTTTGCTGGCTTTTACTGGATTGCTGACAATGATGGATTGATGGTGATAACTGCGTGTTTTCCCTGCTATTGCTGAACGAAGAAAAGAGGTTCGATTTTCTTCATATCTCTACTACAAAAAGAGATATATTACTGGACTGATTATTTGTAAGTTTCCTGACCTCTTTTTCGACACTGGACTTTGCAACTGATTAATCCCTGGACGGACTGAACTTAGTGTATGATATATGGACTGTTTGACTATGCTATAACTCTTACTGGAATAAAAACTATTTAACTGGCACAGTGTATCTGTTTTACTGAGTGTAAGCTACAACAACGTTTATCTCACATATCTGCCTGCCTGCCTGACTACCGTTGCACGTTCTGCTAGGGTGTATATCCCTAACAGTTACACTTGAATGCCCCTCTGTGCGTTACGATTGTCTGGGCTTCTGCTGTCTCTGGGTCTACTGGTAATTGTTGGTAGGCTTGTGCGAGGTCTAATTTTGCGAAAAAAATTCTCCATCCCAGGGAGTGCAATAGGTGTTGTACCACTGGGACGGGGTATGCGCTTTGTTGTAGGGCATGGTTAAGGGTTGCCTTGTAATCCCCACAGATGCACATGGACCCATCTGGTTTTACTGGCATGACAATCGGGGTTTCCCACTTCGCGTGATCAATTGGTTCTAGGACCCCTTGTGCGATGAGTTTATCTAACTGCTCATCGATTTTGGGTTCAAGCACGAAAGGGACCTGCCTCGCTTTTAGCCTTATGGGGGCTATGGTTGGGTCTAGATTAAAGGAGATTGGGGACCCCAAGTACTTGCCTAATTTTCCGTCGAATACGTCTTGGAATTCTTCCATCAGGGTCTCCTCCCACTCGGTCTCGGTGATACTTTTATCCCTGTGACTTCAATTCCCAATGGTTCAAACCATTTGAGCCCCAGCAGGCTAGGCTGGCCCCGGTCTACTATGGTCAGTGGCAGGACTCTGGAGTAATTTTTTGAACGTCACCTTGAATCTTCCTATTCCGAGCACAGGAATTTTGTTCCCTTGATAGTCTTTTAATGTTAAGGTTTGTCTTTTTAGCTGCTTTCTGCTTATGTTTGGGATTAGTCTTTTTATGGTGTCCCAGGACACTATCGATAGGTATGAGCCTGAATCCACTTCCATCTGACAAATCTGGCCTTCTATGGTGACCTGGATATGTACCTTCCAGGTGCTTGTCGTGTTGGAGTGTCCCACGGTCACCGCCTGATGTGTTTCACCTCTCCCATTGGTTGCCTCCTTTCCTTGTCGGTTTCTGGTGGGTTTGTTCCATTGGCTCCCTGGTTGATTCTCTCTGTCCCGGGGGTGTGTGTTTCGTCTCTGCCTAGGGAAATAGTTTTTTGATGCTCGGCATGCCTGTGCAATGTGTCCCCGCCGCTCGCATCATTGGCAGATGGTGCCGAGGAAACATTCTGACTATGGATGATTCCCCTCGCAGCCTGCACACCGAAACTCTTTTCTTTTCCCATTTCGGTTCTTTGTGTTTTGTTCCGAATGAAGTTGGTTCACCCCCTCGTCGTCTTCATCACTTTCTGATTCGGACTCGATGTCCTCGTGGTGGGTGGTGGTGTCTTTTGGCAGTTCCTGTGGTGCCCTGTTCATCTTTCTCATCGCGGCTGCCGATTTCTGCATTGCTTCCACTGCGGATGCCTCTTCGATGGCTTCCTTGAGAGTTATCTTTGGTTTAGTTAGTAGTCGGCTCTGCAAAGTTAGATCTCGCATCCCGAGGACTACACGATCTCTCATGGCCTCATCCATGTTTAGGAATTCACACACTCTGGCGATGTCCCTCAGTGTTGCGACGAAATCACTGATGCTCTCACCTTCCTTTTGGTCCCGCTGGTAGAATTTGTGTCGTTTGATGAGGCAGGATACTGGCAGGGTGTAGTGGGCCCTCAGGATCCTTTCTAGGTCCGGCCAGGCCATCGTCTTCACATCGTTTGGTGCCGACAACGCTTTGGCCATTTTGAAAACGGTGGGTCCACAGTGTGTAAGAAATACCGCTCTCTTTCTTTGTTCTGAAATGTTCATGAGGTCATTCCCTTCAAGGAACATGTGGAATCGATCGATGTACGATTCCCAATCTTTGGTTGCAGGATCAAACGGTGCGGGTGGCGTGTTTGTTCTGGCCATCTTGTCTCGATATGTTGCTGAAATCTTTCGGTCACCACGTGCTCACTGGTTCCTTTTGTCTCAGTATCCCACCTTTGTCGCCAGTGTTGGATCGCGGGTAATGAGACACTACAAGGAGTCAGCTTAACTAATCCTTCTTTATTTCTTGTCAGAACAGAACTGATCAGAAAAACTGTGGCAGCTCTTTTTACGGCTGAGCTGCTCGTGGCTGTAACCAGTGACGGCTCATTCAATTTCCTGCCACTGCGGACCAACCAATCCTGGGTGAGTATGTTAATACATAACAGAAAACTCCTCCCCCCTTCTCCCCACCACCTGCTAGTTGGAGGGCAGGGAAAAACCGGGCGGAAGCCTCAAGTTCTGTGCCCCACACTGGCCAAAGGGACAGAGGCACTCCCGACCAAGCCCAGCATCCTGCAGAGGTGAGCAACGCATCTAGGGTCTCCTGCTTGGGCGAGGGGGTTTGGACTAGATCAGTGGTTCCCAAAGTGGGCGGTACCACCCCCTGGGGGGTGGTGGGATGCCTTAGGGGGGTGCTAAGAGGCAAGGGGGGGCATTTGAGGCGTTGGCCCTGCAGGTTCACTCATTGGCTGTAGCACAGCTCCAGAGCCGGAGCCTCCAATGCGGAAGCGGTGGCACGTTACGTGCTGCCATGGCTGCGTTTGATGCACCGCCCCCCTGCCACCTCTTAGCGCCCCTCTGCTGGCCCCCTTGGGGACACTAAGAGGTGGCAGGGGGGCATTCGAGGCGCCGGTCCTGCAGGTTCACCCATTGACTGTAGCACTGCTCTGGAGCCGGCGCCTCCAATGCGGAAGCGGTGGCACGTTATGTGCCGCCGCGGCCCTGTTCAATGCACCGTCCCCCTGCCACCTCTTAGTGTCCCCAAGGGGGCTGGCAGAGGGGTGCTAAGAAGTGGCAGGGTGGCGTTCGAGGCGCCAGCCGGCCCTGCAGTTTCACCCGGTGAGGCGCTGGCTTCAGAGCGGTGCTACAGTCAATGGGTGACCCTGCAGGGCCGGTGCCTCGAATGCCCCCCTGCCACCTCTTAGCATCCCCAAGGGGGCCAGCAGAAGGGCGCTAAGATGGGCAGGGGGGCGGCACGTCGAACGTGACCGTGGCGGCATGTAACATGCCACCGCTTTCGCATTGGAGGCGCCGGCTCCAGAGCAGTGCTAGTCAATGGGTGAAACTGCAGGACTGGCTGGCGCCTCAAACGCCCCCCTGCCACCTCTTAGCCCCCCTCTGCCGGCCCCCTTGGGGATGCTAAGAGGTGGCAGGGGGGCGTTCGAGGCACTGGCCCTGCAGGTTCACCCATTGACTGTAGTAATGCTCCAAAACCGGTGCCTCAAATGCAGCAGCACGTTGGGAAAAGCCGCTGCCACCGCTTTCCCAAAGTGCCGCTGCTGTCGCATTCTGTCAGTCTGTCCGTCTGTACATCCATCCAAAAGGTCTGTCTGTTTGCCTGCCTGCCTGCCTGCCTGCCTGCCTGTCTGTCTGTCTGTCTGTCTCTCTCTCTCTCTCTATCCATCCATCCATGTTCGAAGCGCCGGCCCCGCAGTCACATCGGGAAAGTAGAGCAAAGCCAGACTGAGAGGGAGGGAGGGAGAGAGAGAGAGAGAGAGAGACCTGATGCATCAGATTGAAATGAGGCCTAGTTTAGACTGAGGCCCTTTTCCACATTGAAACATCTTTGCCAGCACATTGAAACCTCTTTGGCTTCTATTAAAGGTTTTGTGGACGAAACATGGTCAAGACTATCAGGAAGCTCTCACATTTTGTTGAGGCTTTAAACAGGATCCATTGGACCAGATCTCCACCCTAAAAATTACTTTTCCTCAATGTATTACAGTGCCAATTCTGAAGAAGGCAAAACCAAAATGTACTGGTAAATTACAAGGAGAACACACACACACACACTCCCTTCTAACCCTGTTGGAGCAGGTGATTGGACTAGAATAGATATCTCATTATCTTTCTCCTCCCTCCCTCCCTTCTTCTTTATTTCTTTTTCTTTCTGTCCTTTCCTTCCATCCAATTAATACACAGATAATCAAATATACATTCTCTTTACTATACATTTCAGGTCAGAAGATTCCCCAACAGGAATATTTCAGGTTTTAAATCAATATGCTGAACAACACCAACTTGTGCCAGCCCAAGAGGTGGAGCTCTCACCTCACAATCAGGGGGCTGTGAGTTCGATCCTAGGCAGATATTTCTCTTTCTGGGCACAATGAGAAAATATCTGCTGAACAAAACTCCGCATTGGCAACAGGAAGGGCATCTGGCCAGTAAAAGTCTCAGCTCCGTTCCCTTTGCTACGATTGTCGTTTTTTTCTTTCTGGGTCCAATTCAAGTTGTGGGACATTCGCTATAAATGCCTTTTTGGGGGCAAGAACTCGGCTCACCCCGAAGGATTAACTCACCCCACTCATGCCAGGCCCAAGAGTGGGCCGGTGGCCTAGAGGCCTCACAATCAGGAGACTGTGAATTCGATGCTAGGTGAAGGCAGATATTTCTCTCTCTCTGCACAATGAGAATAATATCTGCTGAACAAAACTCCGCATCGGCGACAGGAAGGGCATCCGGTCAGTCAACACTCTTGCTAGCTCCATTCAGTTGCCCTGACTGAATGGAGCAAGGGATTATGGGGTCCTTAAGCAAGGATTGTGATGCTTTAAGTGGATAAATTTGTAATGAACACATTGTGGTAGTTATTCTACAAGATTTAAGAGGATAAATTTGGAGTGGTACTGTGGCCTAGAGGTGGAGCCTCTCGCCTCATAATCAGGAGGCTAGGAATTCCATCCTAGGTAGAGCTGGATATTTCTCTCTCTCTGGGCACACAGAGAATAAATCTGCCGAACAAAACTCCGCACTGGCGACAGGAAGGACATCTGGCCAGTAAACGCTCCGTTCTGACTCCACCCTGCAAGGGGTTACAGCAGGGGTGTGAAACTCAAGGCCCAAGGGCCGATTCCGGCCCACGATGTGGTCAGATCCAGCCCGCAGAGCCATCTTGGAAAATGTAAGGGGCTGGCCCGCATCACTTTCACCCGGTCTACCCTGTGCGAAGAGGAAACATCGGCCCAGCGTAGCTTTGGTCTGATCTGCCCAGTGTGAAGAGGAAACATGAGGCCTACGTCGTTTCGGCCCAGACTACCCAAAGCGAAGAGGAATCATCGGCCCTGTGCAGCTTCGCACCTGGTCTACCCAGTGCGAAGAAGAAACATGAGGCCTATGTCATTTTGGCCCAGTCTACCCAAAGTGAAGATCTGGCCTCCAAGGTCAACCACAGCCCTGACGTGGCCTCAATGAAATTGAGTTTGACAGCCCTGGATTACGGGGTCATTAAATGATGAACAACTTATTTTTTTAGATGTGCAATTCGGCATGTTGTCTGGGTACAAATATCTTGTGCAATGACGGTTAACGTTTACATCCATGTTCATCCCTTTGATATTAATTCTCCATTCTTATCTTAGAAATGTAAATAATATCTCTATTACTATAACACTTCTCTTCCTAATCTGTTTAATTCTAATTAACATCTATTTACTCAACACGGTTGGGAAGACGCCAGTAATGCAGATAAGCAAAGCCAACACAAGATAAAGTCACGTTTGTTCCCAGCAAACACCGCACTCAGCTTGCATCTCTTTTAAACTCTCCTTCCCAGCTGTGGCTAATGAAGGGAATCAGGACCTTTTCCTCCCCCGTAAGCCACACAACCCACCTTGCTCCCTTCTCTGTTCCTCCCTGCGTGACCTAGGATGAAGAGGGGGGTGGGTAGGCCCGGGTCTTCCTCTGAACTCCCTCTCCCTTGTTCTACCTCTTCCCTGCTCTGCCCAGCTGGACTTTGCCCTTCCCCAGTTTCCTCCACGTCCAACAGAGTCACACTTTCCTCTCTCTGTCCACTGTTTGTCTTCCTCCTTGGATTCAGACTCCGACGGGGGGACACTGGGGTTGTTGACTGGAAGGCTGGCAGTGCAAGATCCAAACACCTTCCATTGGGAGTGAGCTTATTCTTATTTTGGTGAAGGTGTATCTTGGTGAAGGTGGAAAGTCCCGGACTTATAGATGATCTCATTTACTAACATCACCACTAGTCTTAAAGATTGGTTGGGAGGTTGTACCAATGGGGCTGGGAGGTTTCACCTATGTGGTTTCTATTCTCCAATCCAAATACTGTATCTATGTTACTCTTCCTTGCTTGTAAAAATAGTATAAAATATAAATGCCACATATGTGGTCAGACATCTTTTCACACTGAAATGACTGGTTACTGAACTCCCACAGTCCACGAGACAAGAAGACGCCGGCCAATTGCCGGCGGCAAATGGTGGCGCTGGGAAGGGTGACCGAGGGGGCTGGGCTGGGGAGGCGACTGGTGGCAGATTATGGAAGAGAGAAAAGGGACGGGCAGCAGGCAAGTGCTACCTGTACGCCAGTGGTGGGATTCAAATTTTCCTTCCTTCCTTCCTTCCTTCCTTCCTTCCTTCCTTCCTTCCTTCTCGGTGTTTTGGCTTCCTCCCAACTGTGGTGGCTGCGTTATCTGGTAGAAATCTGCAATTAATCATCCTGGCCTGCCGTAGTAATTCCTCCAGGGTGGTTTGTGTTGGGTTTTTAAATTTCAAATTAACTTTACTTTTGGTGCGGACTGCATTTACTCTCTCCGTAAACTGTTTTCTTTCAGAGTTTGATCTCCAGCCGAGGATTATTGGACAATGGGGCTAAGTTGGAGCCATTAAAGGAACTTTCTTCTATTTTCGTGACTTGGTTCTTTTTGGGTCATCACAACCTCCTACCCCACCCTACGCTGCCTTTGCCCAAAAGGCAAATGGACTCATGGACCTGCTGGCCATGTGCCCATCAGCTCTGTAGACATCACTAGGGCTCAGCTTTGAGCAGCAGCCAAAAGTGGAAGCGGGCAACCGATAACAGGTGGAAAGGCTCATCTGTGCCCAGGTTGAACCTAGACAAGGTCCCAGGGGCATTTTTATGGCCCTGTTTGTCCCTGGGCATCCATCACCACCTGCTCCCCTGAGGGTTCGAAGTCCCCAGCCCTTCTTGCAGGGCATTCTGGAGTTCCTCCTACGGCTGGCACCAGATCCCCGCTTCCCTTTGGGCTCTGGATCCCTAAAGGGGATTTAAACAGGGTTTACTTTGTCAAATGCTTTACAGCCATCCAAGGAAAGGAAAGGAAATTAGCCCAGCGCATTTTTTGGGGGGGCTCACCTGCCACTCCTTGCATGCGCCTCATCCTTGCGTGTGCCTCAGCAGCTCAAAGAACGGAGAGAGACTGAGTGGAGCAGCAGCAAAAGAGCCAGCAGATCCAGCTGCCGCCCCTCCCCGCCAGGCATTCCTGATCCCTCGAACCAGGTGAGCCCAACCCCCCCCCCCAAAAGCACCAACCCCCTCCCCCCTGAGTGGGCTTGGGCAAGGGCTTCTCCTAGGCACCTGGTGGAAGGCAGGGGAAGGGAGCTGCTCCTTCGACACGAGAGCAAGGAGTTCCTCATTGCTGGGAGAGGCTAATGGGGGTTGGGGGACGGTGGAGACCCTCATTTTCTGCCCAGCAATAATCCAAGAGGGAGGAGACAGGCTAATGGGGGGAGGGAGAAGACTTGAACATTAGGACCTGGACAGCTGAATCTCTTCCTTGTTAGCCAAGGGAATTGGAAGTGGAGGAAGGAGGGGGCAGGTTTTATTTATTTTTATTTTTTTATTTCTGTATTTATTTGTCAAGCATGTATTAGATAACAGGCATAAGTATAACCATGAGTAAGAATACAGGAAATAGGTACGAATCAATGGGGACAATAGGACAGGGACGGTAGGCACGATGGTGCACTTATGCATGCCCCTTACAGACCTCTTAGGAATGGGTATTCTCTCCCTTCCTTTCTCTCCTCCCTCCATTCTTTTCTCTCCTTCTTTCCTTCCTTCCCCTTCCCTGTTCTCCTTCCTTCCCCCTTCCTTCTTTCTTTCCTTCCT
>NW_020717235.1:99292-113380 GCF_900518725.1 Notechis scutatus
CCTTCCCTGTTCTCCTTCCTTCCCCCTTCCTTCTTTCTTTCCTTCCTCCCTTCCTCCCACTTCCTCCCTTCTTTTCTCTCCTCCCTCCCTTATTTTCTCTTCTTCCTTCCTTCCCCTTCCCTGTCAGTAGTAGACAGTCTAAGGTTAAAGTTTTGGGGGTTTGGGGAAGAAACCAGAGTCAGGGAGTGCATTCCAGGCATTGACCACTCTGTGGCTGAAGTATTTCCTGCAATCAAGTTTGAGCAGTTTACCCTGAGTTTGTATCTATTTTGTGTTCGTGTATTGTTTTATTTTATTTTTTTTATTTTTTTTTATTTTCAAAATACATATAAAATTGACATTTTAACTGTCCTGTGTCAAGCGTTACTTATTGACTTAAATACAATATTTACAATTCTTCTCCATATCGAACCTTATTTTTCTTATCTAACCATATATATATAAAACATTTCCCAAACTTCATAGAACTCAGAGTCCTCGTTACCTTTTAGTTTTCTCGTCAGTCTGTCCATCTCGGCACAATCAAGTATTTTATTTATTATCATATTTTTCTGAAGGTTCATCATCTGTGCTCATGTGTTGTTGTGGTTGAAGCTGAAGGAGTCCTTGACAGGTAGGACATTGCAGTAGATAATTTTATGTATTACACTTAGGTTGGACCGAAGGCGGCGTAGTTCTAGGTTGCCTAGGTCTAAAATTTCATGTCTGGAGGCATCAGGTATTCTGCTACGAGTAGTAGAGGAGGGGAGAACTCTTCTCGTGAAATATTTCTGGGCTTTCTCAACTGTATGTAGTGTTGCAGTAAGGAAAAAACGCAGTCATCAATCCATCCAGTAATTAGGGATCATTAAGCCAGAGAGAGAGAGCTGCAATTGACTTGCTTCTTTTATGGTGCTTTTACAACCACACCCTTAATTACATTCTTGTAGTTAAAGTTACACACACTTTAACCAACAAATCATGATAACTTATTTATTATTTTTTACCCAAACCAGTTAGGGTAAACAATGTTATCCCTAATATTCCAAAATCAGATGCCGAGCCAATACTCCTCCTCTTCACTCCCTGTCAGGGGCTGCTCCGACATGCCTTCCTCCTGATTCATCTCAGGCTGTTCCTCTCAGTTGTCTGATGGAACCTGAGGCATTACCAGGGAGGAAGGTCCTGGGGAGGAAGGCATTCCCAGTTCCTTCCCCTCATCTTCCAGGTCCTCTTTCTCTGACATCATAGGCTCGGGAATCAGGGCCACAACAGACAGTGTGTTCAAAATAAATTAATTTAGTTAGAATACTGCATGACAACATAATATTGCAGATCATTTCACGAAAGCTCAAAGTGCAATTAAGCATAAAGAGTGTTGTGAGAATTATGGTTTAAAGATGTAATGTATTATATATTGACCTATCCAAAGGGGAGAATGTTAGGAATCTGTCCACCAATTAGTTGGGTTGGCAATATATAAACCAACAATGTATGTTTGTAGCTTTAAGACAAAGTTACTGTATTGATTTGTACTATGTTCCGATTGGTTGATTGTACTGTGAATTGCCATAAGGCGGAGCTAGAGATCATGGCTTGCTCTCTCTGACATTCTGTCTCTCTGACATTCTGTTGCTATCTAAGTTTCTCTGCTGTGCTTATACTTTGATATCTTTGTTTGCTGTAAATGACAAAGGCAACCGGTAAGAAGATTTTGTAATTGGATATTCTTTGGACTGTTAAACTTATATGACCTGGACCGTTTATTGGACTGTGCTATTTCTTAAAGTAAACTTTAACTCAATTTAGTGTATCTGTGTGTGGCTGAATAATTATTCATAACTACTGTCATAAACGTTTCCATGTGCATATCCTTGTTACTCAAGGGTTATTCTGTACATATCATAACATGACCACCAAGCCACACCCACAAATTAGGCCACACCCACAGAACCGGATGTTCAGAAATTTGAATCCCACCCCTGCTCTGGGTGGCTCTTTTCAGGGGTGGGCTGATGGGGGGCTGTCAGGGAGCTCGGGCGATCCCCAAGGTAAGACACGGCGGGGGCTCCACGAGCACACCTCGAATCCCATGTCTGTCTGGCCCTGCCTTGCCCCAGTCACTGGAGTCTCCTCGCCGGCCCCTCTATCGGCTTTAGCGCTGGCTGCAGAAGGCAGATGCTAACTAAGCCACGATTCCCAACTACCCCTTACTCCTCCCATTCCTGCAGTTGCTCTCTCTTGATTTATTTACCCACCCTGCCAAAAGCTGTCTTTATGAATTTATTAGTATGATGTTCCTCTTTGTTAATGCTGCATTGCTGATTGTGGGTATGTAATGAAGTGTTTGTATTCCCCCCTCATCAATCTAAACTAGTCAGTGTGCAGACGTCATCTGGAAGGAATGTTTGTTTTTGTTTCATCTCCTGCAAGCCTTTAATCTTCCAATGCTGTCGAGTGAGTTGTGAGTTGAGAGGCTGCCCCCTCTACCACTGGCCTCCCTGGAAATGAAACAGAGGGGATTAATATCTTATATTTCATTCGCGTTGTTATGTTTCCATTTCTTTATGTGGATTTTTTCTATGAAACTGTTGACATAATTGTTGCAATGACGAGGCAGTCGAGTTCTTTGATCATGAACAACTGAATTATGATGATCTTTATTGGAGTATAGTCTTGCATTTATATACATTTTTAGTTATCCTCCATCATTGGTTAACTTTGGTTACTGCTTAACTTTCATTACCGTTTAGTACAGTAATCCATACAATTAATTATCTCTAGTTAAAGTCTAACATATGTCTACTTCCCCTCTCTAATCCTCCTTTATCCATAGATTAGTGACTTTGTTTGCCTGAGTTGTATTTGCTTGGAAACATTCTTTATCTGAGGTTTGCCATCCGAGATTGGAATATTCCTGCAATTACAACTCTACACATAATCGTGGAGCATGGACGTCATTGCTATTAACCCACGATGCTTCTGCAATGGGATACCCCTTCCATTTTATCAAATATTGTAACTATTTGAAATGAGGTATATCTTGTGCTGCTATGTATAGCGTTATTATAAGTGAACTCTGCGAATGGTAATAATTCAGACCAATCATTTTGTTGATATGATACATGACACTTTAGATATCGTTCTATGGCTGCATTGGCTCGCTCTGCAGCGGTGTTCATACTCGGGTGGTAAGAGGTACTTAACCCCTGCTGTGTTTTCACAAACTCTCTCCAGAATCTGGCTGTAAATTGTACCCCTCTGTCTGAAATAATACGTCTTGGTACACCATGTAAGCGATATATATGTTTTAGAAACAAACCAACTAATTTCTTTGCAGAGGGTATACCTTTTCATGGAATGAAATGTACCTGTTTTGAGAACAGATCTATTACAGTCCATATTACGGTGAACCCATGACTATAAGGTAAATCTACAATGAAGTCCATGGCAATATCCTGCCATGGTTTAACTGGATCAGACACTTTTTGCAATAGTCCTAAAGGTTTTTCAGGACGGGCCTTACTACTAGCACATACTTTACATTTTCTAACGTAACGTTCAATATCTCCCCTCATACCTGACCACCAAAATTGTCTCTTAACTAGATGTAACGTTTTAAGATATCCGTAATGACCAGCTTGTTTGCTATCATGGCACCTTTTAAGTACTAGTTCACGTAAGGTAATCGGTATATATAATTTCGTTCCTTTCCAAGCTATTCCATCAGTGATAATACATTGTGTTTTATTTTTCTGTAACCAGGGATCTTTTTCTAAAGCTTTTGGTAGGTCATCTATTACTTTATATTTTAATGTTTTTATGGTATCTTTACCCTGTATAATAGGTTGTATCAGAGTTTCTCTTTTACTATCATATTGTGGGTGTTAGGGATATACACCCTAGCAGAACGTGCAACGGTAGTCAGGCAGGCAGGCAGATATGTAAGATAAACGTTGTTGTAGCTTACACTCAGTAAATCAGATACACTGTGCCAGTTAAATAGTTTTTATTCCAGTAAGAGTTATAGCATAGTCAAACAGTCCATATATCATACACTTAGTTCAGTCCGTCCGGGGATTATTCATTAGCAAAGTCCAGTGTCGAAAAAGAGGTCAGGAAACTTACAAATAATCAGTCCAGTAATATATCTCTTTTTGCAGTAGAGATATGAAGAAAATCAAACCTCTTTTCTTCGTTCAGCAATAGCAGGGAAAACACGCAGTTATCACCATCAATCCATCATTGTCAGCAATCCAGTAAAAGCCAGCAAACAGTGAGCTCTCTTGCTCCCTCTTATGGTGATTTTACAACCGCACCCAAAATACATGGTCTGCATTTAAAGTGACACACGCTATCATAGTCTATATATATATATATTATTTTACCCAAACTAAGTTAGGTAACCATGTTATCCCTAACAGTGGGAGTCGAGATAATGCATCAGCTAGAAAATGTTTTCCTGCAGGTACATATTTCAAAACAAAATTAAACCTCCAAAAATAAAGTGCCCATCTAACTTGTTTGGGGGATAGCTTGCGAGGGGTTTGTAGAGCTTCCAAATTTTTATGGTCTGTCCAGACCTCAAATTGTTCTTTTGAACCCTCCAGGAATTGTCGCCAGGTTAACAGTGCCCATCTTACAGCAAATGCCTCTTTCTCCCAGGTTGCCCAGTTTCTTTTGGTTATACTAAATTTACGTGAGGTGTACGCACATGGTTGCAATATACCATTATCGTTCTTTTGTAATAAAACAGCCCCTATTGCCACATCACTGGCATCTGCCTGAATGATGAATGGTAATTCTGGGTTTGGATGTTTTAACCCCGGCGCTTGAACAAACATCTGTTTAAGGGCATCAAACGCCTGTTGACATTCTTCTGTCCATAGTATAGCTTGTCCGGGTTTGGTTTTTTTTTTCCTGTTTGTTGTTTGTTTTTAGCAAATCCATTAAAGGGAGAGCTATCATAGCAAAGGAGGGAATGAACTGCTGGTAAAAATTGGCAAAAACCAAAAAACTTTGTAACTGTTTTCGGGTTTTTGGTGCTTTCCAATCTAAAACCGTTTTTACCTTCATGGGGTCCATTTGCAATCCCTCTGCAGATATTCTATATCCTAAATAATCCAACTGAGACCGATGAAATTCACATTTAGACAACTTTACAAATAATTGGGCGTGTAACAATTTTTCCAAGACTTGTCTTACCAAACGTACATGTTCATCCATTGTTTCAGTATAGATTAATACATCGTTCAGATATACCAAAACACCTTTGTATAAATGCTCATGCAAAACACCGTTAATCAATTGCATAAAAACAGCAGGAGCTCCCTGTAACCCGAATGGCATAACCCTAAACTGATAGCTGCCTAAAGAACAGTTAAATGTAGTTTTCCATTCATCACCTGCTCGGATTCTCACCCTGTAATATACTTCCTGAAGATCTAATTTTGTACATATTTTCCCATGAGCTAATGTTGATAACAGATCTTTAATTAAGGGTAATGGATACAACAGTTCTTTGCATACAGCATTCAGACCCCAGAAATCTACACATAATCTTAATCCTCCATCTTTTTTCTCTCTAAATAATACTGGAGCTGCTATATGTGCTCTACCTCGTCTAATAAACCCCCTCGCCAAATTAGTGTCTATGTATTTTCTCATTTCATCCATTTCTTGTGGGGTCATGGAATACATTCGTGGCTTTGGTAATTTAACACCAGGAAGCAACTCAATGGCACAGTCGGTTGGTCTATGGGGCGGTAATCGGTCACTTCCAGTTTCATTAAAAACCTCGGCTAAATCATGGTATTCCGGTGGATAGCCTGGATTTATAATGTGAGGCATTAAACCAGCCATTGTTTCACTACGCGGCTCAGGACCTTCTATTAATCTGATTTTTCTGAACCCTGCTTCCCATAAAATAGTGGGTCCCCACTTATCCAGCCATGCCAACCCAAGAATTACTGACTCAGTCATTTGGTGTACTACAACAAATGAAATGTTTTCCCAATGATCCCCCATTTTCATTTTCACTGACTCAGTACGATACACAGCTGGTTTTCCACCTAATATGGATCCATCTACTTGTTCAAACTTTATAGGAGTTTTTAACTGGATCAGTTTTAAACCTAATTTCTCCACGATCTTATATGTTACTATACATCTTGTACAACCAGAATTGATTAAAGCCCCCATATCCAGGCTTTTGGTTGTTTTTATGTTGGTAAGAGTGATGGGTATTATAAAAGGTGGAATAGGTTTACTTACCATAGGATCCTCTATTGTCTCATCTTCACTTTCTACATTTTGCACCAAAACCTTTTGTGCGGTAGGCATAGTGTCATCTAATCTTATTTTAGACTCCACAGTTGAATCCGTCTGCCCTACCCCACTGGAACATTCAGGTGTTCGTTTATTTCTATCTCCAACTCTGTTTTCTTCTTGAACCTGTTGTCTCATTTGTCTCCTGGGACTTGATAAAGGAGGTATCAGACATTCAGCCACACGATGTCCCTGTTGATTACATCTATAGCACTGAAACGTTCCCCTACCAAATGGTACTTTACTGGGTGGACTTGGACGAAGAGATGGAATATTAGGTCGTACAATGGACTGGACTCGTGGACTGCTGTTCCCTCTCTCTTTCAATCTACGTAGTCCCGAATCTAATTCCACCACATCACGGTACCAGTCCTGCAGTTTAGGTGGCAAGCCTCTATATAAGCAAGCTTGTCCCAACGCATAATCTAAACCTTCCCTAAACAGATGTATTAACAATCTTTCTGGACAGGTGGGAACTCTTCCAGCAGCTCGTCGAAACTCCTGTACATATTCCACTGCTGGTTGACCCCGCTGTTTCACCACTAATAGGTCTTCCTCCAACTGTTGTAACTTTGAATCATCGTCAAACCTCTGTCTTAATGCTTCCAGGAACAATCCCACATCCGACAGCATAGGAGATCGTACATGATGTAAATCGGCGGCCCATTCCCCTGCTTCTCCATCAAGTACGCTGGTTAGGGCTACTATCAATGCCCATTGGGATGGATAGTATTTGCCATATAGGTCAACATAATTTATCACCTGTGCAATGAAAACAGCTACTCTATTGGGATCTCCACTAAAAGTTGCTTGCAATTGAGGAGGACCCCAAGGGCCTTGCGGATTCCATAACATTCTACTAATGTCCTGTTGGTCCTCCCCATGGCCTCAGTCTATTATAGAGTCAGAGGTTCTCCTTCCCGGCATACCTTTTTGACCAGGCGGTGCAGAAACAGTATCCAAAAACCTCTTTGAGCGCAATTTCTGTCTTTCTAATGGTTTCATAGCTTCCAACCCCAGAGTTACAGGGCTAGAACTACTTAAAGGTTTACCCACTAATGTACTGTGCTTCATATACTGACCCACTTCCTTAGACAAAGGATCCATAGAAGCTTCCTGAACAGAAAGTTCTCCAAATTGCAAACATAATATGTCTAATGTAGTACTACCTGGAGGCATTCCATCACCAGTCCCTGGCCATCTCCTCACCCTCCACTCCTTGGTTGCCACACCCCTTCCATAAGTAGTCCGTTGTCTTCTCCAATCCTCTACACTTTCTTCTGCCACTTCAGGTGGCTCACTCAAACGTACAGACTTTCTGGTCTTTGCCCTTACCACAGGCTGAGCTAATGCTTGGGATGGACGACCCAGAGCCTTTTCCTTCTCTGTTTCCTTTTTCCTCTCTTCAACTTCCACATCAACCTCCTCTGTTGTTTCTGCCATTGGCAACTCTGGCTCCAACCCTTCAGCCATCTCATGAAGTCCAATAGCAGTTTAACAATAAACAAGTGAGTGCTAACCTTCCCTTAGCCATGGTTCTGTGAATCCTAGGTAAGAAATTGCAAACCGATAGGTTTGTATTCTTTTTTCTTTTTATTGTTCCTAGTACAGTAACCGGCAAGCACAGTTAAACTGAACAAGGTTAGCACTGAAATCAATCATCTTTCAGTGTAATTTATCCCTTCACTCCACCCACCTAATCGCTGTCTGTCTCCGCCCTGCACTCGTGTCCCAATTGCCCTATTAACACTATAATTCTATGGTCTACATCACATGCTAACTAAGCCACGATTCCCAACTACCCCTTACTCCTCCCGTTCCTGCAGTTGCTCTCTCTTGATTTATTTACCCACCCTGCCAAAAGCTGTCTTTATGAATTTATTAGTATGATGTTCCTCTTTGTTAATGCTGCATTGCTGATTGTGGGTATGTAATGAAGTGTTTGTATTCCCCCCTCATCAGTCTAAACTAGTCAGCGTGCAGACGTCATCTGGTAGGAATGTTTGTTTTTGTTTCATCTCCTTCAAGCCTTTAATCTTCCAATGCTGTCAAGCGAGTTGTTTCATGAAGCCTGACAATTAAAATCAGATTAACAGAGTTGGAAGGGACCTTGTAGGTCATCTAGTCCAGGGGTCGCCAACCTTTTGGACCTCAGGGACCACCAAACTCATAATTTTAAATCCCAGGGACCACTAAGCAGTTCTGTGGGCATGGCCTAATTTGTGGGTGTGGCTTGGTGGTCATGTGACTGGCTAGGCATGGCTTGTATGTAAATATTATAAATATTTATATAAATATTGATATTTTTTTAAAAAAGAGCAACTTTTACCCAAAATCAGGCAAAGCAGGCAGGCAGATTGAGTTGCTCACAGAATCACTGATTCATTCAGAGATCTATCTGCCATCGGCTAGCTCAGACTGTCACATACAATTTGCAAACTCACAAAATTAACTCACAACATACCATGTATGTAAATATTGATTTTTTTTTATAAAAAAAGAGCAACTTTTACCCAAAATCAGGCAAAGCAGGCAGGCAGATTGAGTTGCTCACAGAATCATTCAGTGATCTATCTATCTGCCATTGGCTAGCTCAGTCTCTCAAATTTGCTTGCCGTGAGTCTTCACTTAATAATAGAACCTTCAGTCCTAAGCGAGGTTCAGCTCTGCTTAAAAGCAGAGCTGAAGATCTAAAGACTAGCTAGAAAGCAAGAAATCCAACCATTTCCTGCTTCCTAAATGAATGTACATCCCTAAATGAATTTACATCTGAACCCATACATGCAACCCTGTATAATGCCGCTACTACACTGGGACTAGATCAGTTAGTAACTAACAACACTAGACTCAACAACTGCCTTGACCTGATCTGCAACAGCTCAAACTCAATTTATGGCCTACAAATACAAGAACCCTTTTCAAACAGTGACCACAGTATGATTGACTTTTGTCTCAATTTACGACCTCACAAAGATCATAATGATGGATCTCCAAAATACAATTTCAAAAAAGCCAACTATGATCTCATAGATGCCGACCTATCATCTCTTGATTGGCACATTCTGTTCTCTAACTGTAATACTACAGAAGACCATGATAATGCATTCTTGCTTGAACTTGAAAGAGTCATAAAACTATATGTACCATTAGTAATCCCTAAATACAAAAAACCCACAAAAAAACAAATTACCCATAACAATAAGAAAACTCCAATTAAAAAAGAAATCACTATGGCGTAAAAACAAAACTAGCCATGTAGCAAACTTTAAAAACCGATACAACACCTTATGCTGACAGATAAAGGCAGAATGCACAAATTATTACTGCAAACAAGAGGAAAACCTCCTACGTACAAAATCTACCTGCACCTTCTACAATTTTGTAAACACCAAACTTAAAGACTCAAGAACCATCCCACCTCTAAAGGGACCAAATGGGAAAGACTGCAGCAACGAAGCTGTTAAGGCCAACCTCTTCAACACATTCTTCAGCTCAGTCTTTGTTAACAGCAATGGCTCATGCCCCACATTTCCTAGTCATACCACAACTAACTGCAATGATCTACTACATATTGACTTTACAGAAGAAAACGTAGAAAAGGCTTTATGTAATCTAAAACCACCCCTATCTATTGGCCCCGATGGATTATGTGGATACTTCTTAAAAAAGCTTTCCTCTGCCATAGCAGAACCCTTAAGCATTATATATGATATATCATTCAGAACCAGCTCCTTACCGAACCTATGGTCCTTAGCTACGGTCATCCCTATCTTCAAAAAAGGTGACCCCAGCCTGGTTGAAAACTACAGACCAATCTCACTGTGTTGTGTCATGTGCAAAGTCATGGAATCAATCATTAACCAATTCATTACCCTCCACTTAGAGTCAAACAACCTACTCTGCAAAAAACAATTTGGTTTCAGGAAAAAATTGTCCTGCAACCTATAACTCCTACACTGCAAAAACATATGGCCTACTCTACTTGACCAGGGTAAAGCAATAGATGCAATTTACATAGACTTCTGCAAAGCCTTTGATTCAGTGGTACATGACAAACTACTGTTAAAACTAAACTCTTATGGCATTTCTGGATCCCTTCATAAGTGGATTACTGCATTCCTGTCAAACAGGCAACAAATAGTAAAAATAGGGAGCACTTTATCAAACCCTTCTCCAGTTAACAGCGGTGTCCCCCAAGGCAGCGTTCTAGGACCCACACTCTTTATACTCTATATAAATGACCTTTGCGATCACCTTATAAGCAACTGTGTCCTCTTCGCGGATGATTTAAAACTATTCAACACCACCAACAATGCTACTGCTCTTCAAAGTGACCTTGATTATATGTCTGAATGGTCAAACAATTGGCAACTCCAAATCTCGACCAACAAATGCTCTGTCCTACACATCGGTAAAAACAATCAGTACACCAAATACAAACTAGGCAATTATGACCTCATTGATGACCCTCACTCTGTCAAGGACCTCGGAGTACTCATAGCTAATGACCTAAGCGCCAGAGCTCACTGTAAAAGCATTGCCAAAAAGGCATTAAGAGTTGTAAATCTAATCTTACGAAGCTTCTCCTCTGGAAATATTGAATTGCTAACTAGGGCATACAAAACCTTTGCTAGACCAATACTTGAATACAGCTCATCTGTCCGGAATCCACACTGTATATCAGACATTAATACAATTGAGCGAGTCCAGAAGTATTTCACGAGAAGAGTACTTCACTCCTCTGCTCGCAACAGAATACCCTATATCACCAGACTTGAAATTTTGGGCTTGGACAATCTTGAACAATGCTGCCTACAGTTGGACTTAAGCGTAGTACACAAAATTATCTGCTACAATGTCCTACCAGTCAATGACTACTTCAGCTTCAACCGCAACAATATAAGAGCACACAATAGATACAAACTCAATGTTAACCACTCCAAACTTGATTGCAGAAAGTACGACTTGAGCAACAGAGTGGTCAATGTCTGGAATGCACTACCTGACTCTGAAGTTACATCCTCAAACCCCCACTCCTTTAACCTCAAACTATCCACTATTGACCTCACCCCATTCCTAAGAGGTCTGTAAGGGACGTGCATAAGTGCACCATTGTGCCTCCCGTCCCTGTCCTATTGTCCCCATGTAATTGTACCTATTTTCTGTATTCTTACTCATGTTTATACTTATACCTATTATTTTGTAAGCGATTGACAAATCAAATAAATAAATAAATCTCCCAGCACAGCAGAACAGATGATGGTCGGAAAAAGGAAAAATTGTAACTTAGCAGGCAAGTTTGCCGGGTAAGGAGTGAGTGGGCGGGGAGGGTTCCTGCGGGCCATGTGGGCGGCGCAGCCTTGTGTTTCTGTGCAGCCTGGATTAATTGCTTTGGGGGGGTGCTCTGGGGGTGAGATTTCTCTGCGGTCCACCCAAATTTTCTCACAGCCCACAGACGAACCCAATACACAAGCCTGATGATGGCAGATGAGATTCTGCTGAAAAGTTGCTACAACTTTAAAAGCACAACTATAATGACGTGGGAAAATACCCAAACATAGCTGAATACCATAGACAGACAGACAGACAGACAGACAGAGACAGATAGATGGATGTATATAGGTAGATTTTATATATATGTAGTTCTAGGTGTGTTCGGGGTTTTTCCCATGTAAGATTAAGAGTATCGTATTAAGGCTTCATGCCAGTGCAAGCAGAAGCACCAGCCTGAGGATGGCGAGTGGGACCTCGTCGAATCATCACCAAGATACTCTTAATCTTACACGGGAAAAGACCCAAACACACCTAGACCTACATACCTGTACCCGTGAAAATCTATGAAAACATTATATCACATCAGAAAACTCAAGAAATTACACCACAAGAACTCAAGAAGTTGCAACACAGCAAATGACCCAGGAAATCACAGCACAAGACCAAGGATACCACAGCAATAAAACTCACAAGGTCATCACACAACCCATTACCTAAGCCGTTACAACACAGGAGGCTAATGGAAAAGAGATCAAAACACAAATGACGCAGGAGATCACAACGCAGGACCCAGGATACCACAACAAAAGAACTTGCAAGGCCATCACACAATCCATTACCCAAGCCGTTAAAACACGGGAGGCTAATGGAAAAAAGATCACTGTCCCCCCTTCCTCCCACTAAGAAACCACCATTTCAATTTCTATGGCTTCTCTGATAATTCTGTAGCTGGGGTTTTCTATAGTGGCTAGGGTTTTGGTGCCACTGAAGTCGATGCTATGACCTGTGGCTTTCATGTGTTGGACTAGTGAGGAAGTGTGTTCCAGCTTTTTGACTGCATTTTTGTGTTCATCTAGGCGGGTACTTATTCTTCTATTGGTCTGTCCAATGTATGTGGCAGGGCATGATGCACAGGGGACTTCATATATGCCTTGGTTTTCCAGGTCAATTTTATCTTTGGGGTTTCTTAGGATGGCTGCTATATTTCTGTCTGTTTTGAAGGCAGTCTTGATGTGATGCCTGTGTAGTATCTTACTGATTTTGTCTGTAGTACCTCTTATGTAGGGCAGGACAGCTGTTCCATAGGTCTGTTCATCTTCTAGGTCTCCATTACGTCTCAGTGTGTTTTTGTGGATCAGGCCTGTGATTTTGGAAAACCAAGGCATATATGAAGTTCCCTGTGCATCATGCCCTGCCACATACATTGGACAGACCAATAGAAGAATAAGTACCCACCTAGGGGGACTTCCGGTTGCAAGGCTTCGGCGGCGGCAGGAATCCGCATCTCTGCGGGTCCCTGCTGCGCTCGCTGCTGAAGTACCCCCGATCCAATTGGATTTGGGGGTTGTCGCTACCCCGGAGAGGTAGCAGAAGATAGAGGAGACCCGGGCAGGGGTCTGGGGACATCGCAACCCATTTCCCCAGCCAGCTAGACTCCTTTTTCCTGAGGCGGTGGAGCGGCTGTCAGTAATGGCAGCCACAAAGAGATCTTAAACCAGACAAGATTTCTGCAGGAGGAAGAATTAGAAAGAGAAAGTTTTTTGGCTTAACCGGGACATTAAGATACATTTAAACACCCTGGAAATCTGACTCTTTGATTGATACATTTGTTTCCAAAAGAGGCTATTAAAGCTGCGGAGGAAAGTGTTGAAGGGAAAGTTCACTCCCCTTCCTTACGGAGATAGCAAACGGACATTGAAAAACCTGCTTCTTTACAGAAGGTAAAAATAATCTCTTTGTTATAAGTGGGAAGGGAGAGGACTAAAAAATCTTTAAGAATTTGTTGGAGGAGACGCCTTGAAGATTACAAGACCAGAAATTAACTGTAATAAGGCTTTAAAATATATTTTGGGATTTTGCCCCAGGAGGAGAAAGTGCAAAGAGAAGAAGAGGAAATATTTTGTGTCTGTTTGGATTGCTTGATAACTTTGGAACGCTTGGAAATTACTCTAAGATTAAAAACATTTGGGTTGTTATTTAAAAAAGAAGAAGAAGAAGAAAAAGTTTTACAATGGCACTATCTGTGGATGAATTAAAAATGGAATATGAAAAATTAAAGGAGGGAGAACAAGAAGGCAAAGATTCTTTGGGAGCTGTCTTCCACTTTTTAGAAATGGCAATTTCTACTTATCAGCAACTACATGGGGAAGAAGGAGAAGGAGAAGAAGGAGGAAAAGAAGAAGAAGAAGAAGAAGAAGAAGAAGAAGAAGAAGAAGAAGAAGAAGAAGAAGAAGAAGAAGAAGAGGAGGAGGAGGAGGAGGAGGAGGAGGAGGAGGAGGAGGAGGAGGA
>NW_020717235.1:129319-153818 GCF_900518725.1 Notechis scutatus
TGGAAGTGTGGTGGTAGCATCTTGTGTGGCCCTCATGGGTGTGGGTCTGGTGTCATTCTTCATGTTAGGTACTCATTTGTTAATGAGAGCGGGTTTCCAAATGGCTGGTAGGCGGGAGGTGTCATCTCGTTTATTCATGCTGTGTGGGCGTTTTTCTATCTCTATGGCTTCTCTGATTATTCTGTTGTTGAAGTGTTCAGTTTTGGCGATTGTTCTGGTATTTTTAAAGTCAATCTCATGTCCTGTGGCTTTGAGGTGTTGGACCAGGGAAGAGGTCGGTTCTTCTTTTTTGATTGAGTTCTTGTGTTCTTCAATGAGTGCACTTATTCTTCTGTTAGTTTGTCCGATGTATGTGGTGGGGCAGGCGGTGCAAGGGATTTCGTATACTCCTTGGTTTTCTAACTCGATTTTGTCTTTAGGGTTTCTTAGGATGGTGGATATTTTTCTGTTTGTGCAGAATGCTGTTTTAATGTTGTGTTTTTGGAGGATCTTGCTGATTTTGTCTGTAGTGCCTTTTATATATGGAAGGAGGGCTTTGCCGTTCTCTTGTTCTCTGTCTTGGATTTTGGTTGGGGTTTCTTTTTGGATTAGGTGGGTAATCTTCTTTCTTTGGAATCCATTGGCTGTTAGTACATTAGTGAGAGTGTGTAGTTCGGTTTTTAGGTGCTGTTCGTCGGCTAAGCATTTTGTTCTGGAGATGAGTGTCTCGGCTACGGAATTGATCTGTGCTGGGTGGTGGTGTGAGAGTGTGTGTAGATAGGGGTTTGTATGTGTTTTCTTCTGGTAGATGGTGTGTCCTAGGGAGCCATTGGATTTTTTGTATACTAAGACATCTAGGAAGGGAAGTTGATTGTTAGCTTCTGTTTCCATGGTGAATTGTATTTTGGGGTGTAGGCTGTTGAGGTGTGTGAGGAAGTTGTTCAGTTTTTCTTTCCCATGTGGCCAGATTATGAAGGTGTCATCTACATGTCTGAGCCAGAGTTTGGATTTGTGATCATATTTTTCTAGAGCTTGTGTTTCAAAGTGTTCCATGTAGAGGTTTGCGATGACAGGTGAGAGGGGTGATCCCATGGGTGCTCCTTCTATTTGTTTGTATTTTTGTCTGTTGTAGGTGAAGTATGTATTGGATAGGCAGTGGTTGGTCAGATCTAGGATGTGCTTGGGGGGGTTGTATTTGTTTTGGATGGCTGTCAAGGCTTCTTTATTGACACTTGGGTGAAGAGGGATATGACATCAAAGCTCACTAGTAGGTCGCTGGGTTGTAAGTTTTGTTTCTTTATGATCTCGATGAACTGGAATGAGTTTCTTACATGTGAGTTGATGGATTCTGCATAGGGCTGTAGCTGTTTGGTGAGAAATTTGGCTAGGTTTTGTAGAGGTGAGCCTATGGAGCTGACTATTGGTCTAAGTGGGGTTCCTTCTTTGTGTATCTTGGGGAGACCATAAAGCTTAGGGCATCTGGATGATTTCTCTCTGGGTATGATTCTTTGCTGGATTTCTTTGCTGATGGGGGAGGCTTTTATTTTGGATCTGGTGGTTTTTTCTAGGTAGGTGGTGGGGTCTGTGTTTAGGGGTTTGTATGTGGGGTCTTGGAGTAGGTTGGTTAACTTGGTTTGGTAGTCAGATGTGTTCATAACCACTGTCGCGTTGCCCTTGTCTGCTGGTAGGATTATTATGCTGGTGTCTTCTTTCAGGTTAAGTAGTGCAGTTTGTTCTTCTTTGGATAAGTTGCTTTTGGGCGGTTTGCTAGTGCAGAGGATGTTGGTGATTTCGAGTCTGATTCTATTAGCATCATCAGGGTTGGTTTTGGTCAGGCTGGTTTCAACTCCGCATATGATGGTTTCTGTGGGGATGTGTTTGGGAGCGACAGCAAAGTTGAATCCTTTCGAAAGGACATGTAACCCATACTTACCATGATGTCCCATGGGACGAGGTGCACCTTAGGGGTCTATTCCAGATGGTGGTAAGTATGTTGGCTGTTGCTACCCTGGAGGGCTCTCTGTCCCTGTTCGGGCGCCACGTGATGGAATTCAAAGACCAGTCATTTCCAGTGTGCCAAGATGTCTGACTACCTACGTAGCGTTTATTCCTTTTATATGGTTTTTTACAAGTAACAAAAAGTAACATAGATATAGCATTAGGATTGGTAAAAAAAAACCACCAATCCTTAAGAATAGTGGTGATGTTAGTAAGGTGAGATCATTGTACCAGGTACGGGACTTACCAGCCCGGGACAGGGAGTGAGATCATGCAAAGAGGCCCATATAGGTATTAGGCACAGCAGTATGCTGTGTACGCCCTCTACAGGATCTCTATTGCTACTACAGACATGCAATGCAGCGGTGCAATGGCCGTGGAGGGTGTGTGGGAATGTCCCAGGAGAAAGTGGGGGGGGGGCATGCAAATGCACTTTGGATAGCAAGTTCTGACTAGGTCTCCTTGCAATGCTGAGTTTCCTGTTTGCAAATCTCTGGCCTGTTTTTTTTGTTTTGCGGACACCCCACCGAAAATTGCCAACGTGCCAAGGTTTGTTTGTTCGTTTTTAATGGGTTGTCATGTGAAAATTGTGAAATTTCTAGCAGGTGGAGGAGCATCCTGTCCCACCCCACCCCCGAGAAAAGAGCAGAAGCAGCTAGATTCATAATGCTTGCTTAAGGGGGAAAGCCGAGATTAATCTGGAATGAAGAATTGTGGTTACCTTGTGAAGTAGCATTGGGAAAGGTGGCTTTATGGAGCAGGCCTACTGGGGCCCACATACACATACACACACACACACACACAGAGGCCACCATGCTTCCAAACCAAAAGCCTGCCTGCAGTGGCAGGATTCCAAATTGCACACTACCGGTTCTGCGAGCCTCGCGTGCACACTTTGTGCACGCGCACGCTGCCCTCTAAGGTAACTTCGTGCGTGGACGCAGCACTCGCATATCACTTCGCACACGCAGCACTTGAAGATCACCCCTCAGTGAGGTGAGCTGGCTTTTATTTTAGCTCACCTGAGGCGCAGCAAAAGCCCGCTTTGCCGCGCGAATCAGCTGAACTAAAAATCGATGGAATATAGGATGGGAAAAGGCTGGTGCTGCCAGTCAGAGGTGGTATTTGCTGGTTCTCCAAAACCGGTCAAAATTTATGTTACCGGTTTGCCTGAACTGGTCCGAACCCGGTGAATCCCAACTCTGCCTGCCTGGGAAGTCACCACAGCCCTTTGGGGGGGGGATGGCATAGATGCCCTTGCAGATTCTCCTGCAACACCGGCAGGAAGCCGAGAGGAAGAGCCAATGGTTGGGTAAGGGTCCTTCTCCCTTTTGGGGGGGGGGGGGTGGGCGGGGTTAGGGTTAAAAATGAGTTGCGGGCACAGGGGTGAAGGGAAGGGCGGGGCGAGTGTTCCTCCCAATATGTGGTGGGACAGCTCCCCACAGCCCTCCCTCAGTGGGGTGGGACACCTCACCGTGGCCATCTCACTGTAGCCAACTCAGCGTGGCCAACGCTCTGTGACCAATCAGCCATGGTCAACTCACCGCAGAATAATTCAACAATACAGTTCTTTCAAAGCATTTACCAATTTGAAAATGATTTTAATTCTTGGCCTTCCCATTTCGTTCCGTCCCACCTTTGGCAACCTTTCTTGTTGGCCATGGCGAGTGGGCCACAGAGCATTGGCCATTGGCTAGTTAGCCATAGAGTTGGCCATGGTGAGTGGGCCATAGAGGGTTGGCCATTGGCTAGTTGGCCATGGTGAGTTGGCCATAGAGAATTAGTGTTGTGGTTAGCCGGCAGCAATGAGGACGTTCCTGAGGAGCCTGTGCTAGGTGTGAGTGAGAGCAGGATGATTCATGGAAGAGCAGCATAGGCGACTCGGGAGTAAGAATGCTAATTAATGGCCCCTCCCTCCAGGGAATATAAGCCTGGTTTCAAACATTTTTTGCCTTTACAAAAGGCAAAAACGTTCGAAGGACTCAGTGTGTGATTACAGACTCTGATTTATGCCAAGACAAAATTTATTTTTCTTAAGACATAGTTCAGCTGCGAGCCGAGAATGCTTTGCTGCAACAACAGCTGGCTATGTTAGCTACGCAGGTAGGCCAGCTTCAGGCCCTTGCTGCTCCACCTCCTCCTCCCCCTCATCGAAGAAGATGCCCGGTTGTTTTGCTGGACAAGTTTGACAGCAACCAAGATATGTTTCCAGCTTTTTTGGGACAGTGCCAGCTATTCATTAGCTTAAGAGCAGAGGACTTCCCCACTGACCGGGATAAGGTAGGTTTTGTAATTAGTCTGCTCTCTGGCTCTGCAGCACGCTGGGCCACACCCTTGCCGGTGCAAGATAGTGCTCTGCTGAATGACTTCCAGGGATTTTGTGAACATCTGAAGGTAATGTACGAGGACCCTATTAAGACCCAGACTGCTGCTTGTCATGTGAAAGGCTTGCAGCAGGGACAGCAATCCTTGCAGGAGTACGTCAGTGAGTTTCGGCTGCTTAGCCAGGATTCAGCTTGGAATGAGGCAGCACTTATGGACATGTTCCAAGACAGGCTGGCGGATGAGTTACAGGATGAGCTGGTGCGAGTGGACTGTCCTGCGAACCTCACTGAATTGATTTGCTTGTGCCTGAGGATTGACGCCCACCTGCAGAGGCGGAACCATTGTCGTGCTTCCCGAGCACCTCCTGTGGCCCCTGTTGTGTATGAAACCTCGTTCCCACAGGAGGAGCCCATGGATCTAGGTGCCACCAGACTCTGTCGGTGATGGAGCGCAATAGATGGTGTGTCGAGGGGTTGTGTCTGTACTGCGGGGAACCTGGACATTGGGCCGCTTCATGCCCCAAGAAGCAACAAGTGGTGTTGGCCCCAAGGCCTGTTCCTCAGACCCAGCAAACTTGTTCAGTTCCTGTACCTGCTGTTAGCTTCCGTTGGAACTTATAGAAACTTCAACAATAAACTACTTTACTCACAGTTTGTTGAGAAAGAATGTATTTATTATAATCCGTTTCTTCCAACCCAGCAACAATCGGTGAATCCGAATTAAGCCAACGCTGAGAGCATCTGCCTCTCAGTGCTTTTTATTACCCAGTCCCACCCCTTTCTACTAACATCCTCCCTCCCCATTAATCCTGCTCGCCTCCCCCCCGCAATGCTAAACACAGCTCTCCTGCTGACCCTAATCACGCCCACCACATTCCATCCCACATATCCAATTACTCCCCCCCTCAGTCCGTTTCATATTCATCTATTGTGCAAACACACAGCGAAACCAAGACGAAGCTCTGATCGGCTTAAAAATAAAAAAAAGAAACCCCGATAGCAATTCGTCATCAGCTGTTTTGTTTTGTTAAGCTGTGCCAAGCCGCTTTGTAGAGGAGCGGCAATCCCCCCCACCAGATCCTGTCAGGTGGTTGTGCCCGTAATGGGATGTCAGTTCCACGGACATTTAGCAGGTTCGGCAACAACAGGAGCGGTGGACCCCATCTTTTCCAGGTTAATGTGTCAGGCTTCCCATCACAGAACTGGTTGGCAGGACCTTTGAAGCCTGACATGCGGCCCCCTTGTTGAGGTAATTCCCCGTTAGGAGAATGAGCACATACAGGGAGACGTATTTGAGAGTAGTGTTTGAATAATATACACACAGCACACAGATACACTGTACAGTAAATGTAGGTTTTTACTTCCAGAAAGGTTTAAGCAAAGTTCAAAATAGGCAGTCCAAAGTCATGCACAGGTAAATCAGTCAGTTTTTCAATCCAGGGATAATTCAATAACAAAGTCCAGTGTCAAAAACAGTTCAGTAACAGACTTACATTAAATCCAGAAAATATCAGTCAATTAGGAAAAATGGCAATACTCTCCAACAAAAGGAAACAGAGACTTACTCACACTCTCTTCTGAGACTAAGGCTAAACAACCCAGGTTTCTGGCTCCATCTTATGGCTGTTTGAGAAACCACACCTAATTACAGTTTTGCATTTTCTTTTTTTTTTAAACAAATTTTATTAATTTTCAAAGACAATACACAAACAAACAAAACATAAAACATAAAAACATAAAACATCTTTTCTGAAAGCTGCTTGATCCCAGGTTACATCTCTTCGTACAGACACAAATTCAAATTCATGTTCATTTTACATACCATTCCATATCTTATTACCATTTTCCATTTTCTATATAGCTTCTCGCCTCTTTTAACTTTCTTAATTTTATTTTATTTATCTCATCTCAGTTCAAATCATAATGCTTATTATTTTTTGTCTGTTTTTCCAGCTATCTATTTCTCTTTTCTCTTTAAACAAAATTTCTCCTGTACACTGATTGGAGTGTGACGCCTTTAACTCTTTCCCCTAAATTTATAATACTTAATATAATACATGACTTCCATTGGGATTCTGTTTAGTACATTCTAAAATTACACATTATATTTTATAAAAAGAAAAAAATTTATAAGTATATAATATAATTAAAACAACTATCAATGCCAATACAAATCTAATCATTAATATTAATATTCATTTATATCTTAAACATTTTACACGTTACTTTCAATTGAATATCATACTTTTATGGGAACACTTATACTTTCCATATACTTTCCATATACTTTCCATAGTTATTTTCCCCCCACATCACATATTTTAAATCATTGTATCATTAAAATGTTCCCATTTCCTCCTACTTCAATTCTCTCATTTATTTCATTGCCTTCTTTTTATTCACAAAAATTTCACTAAGTTACAGTAAATATTTTATCCCATTTTTGATCACATGTTGTTTCCAAGTTTCTAACATTATTTCTAAGTACAAATATAAGAATACAATCTTATGTACCTTTGCAGAATCCCTTTTTCAATTAAATTTACCCATTATCTCTAAATGAATCTTGTTTCTCTACATCTTGCTCCCCACCATTAAGGCTTCTCATCCCTTCCTTCCTCCCTTGCTTGTTCTTCTCCCTGCCCTTTTACCCCCTTATCTCTCCACCTCCCTTTTCTTCTTCTGCTTTCCCCCTTTCTGTTGTTTTCTAACATATCCACTTTTCACCTTATTTTTCTCTTTTTTGGTTGTTTTTTCAAGTCTTAAAGTCCCCTTTTTCTTTTCCTCTTTCTCCCTTTCTTCCCCAAATAAAGTTACTTGTTCATCAAAAAGATGGCTTCTTCTTTGTCCCAATCATCTTGTTGCGCAGTCAGTTTCTCATAAGTGCAAATCGCCATTTCTAAAAATTGAAAAAGAGTGCCAAGAGAGTCTTTCCCTTCTTGTTCTTCTTCTTTGTATTTTTTGTATTCAATTTTCAATTCATCCACAAGTGATGCCATTGTAGAAAGAAAAAGTTTTTCCAAAACAACCACCCAAGTGTTTTTAGTCAAAGATAATTGCCAAAAGTCCCAAAGTCACCAAACAATCCAAATAAGCTGTTTCTTTTAGCACTTTCTTCTTTCTTAACTTTCTCTTTCTGGGGTTACTGTTTAGTTACAAAGTTCCAGTTAAAATATATCTTTTAGAAGTCTTGTTAGTATTTAATAGTTCTTTGAGATTCTAGGCAATCTCCTCCTTACTTCCGAATCCTGCTCCAATTCTTTTCCTCTCCCTTCCCACTTACAGCAAAAAAATTTTTTTTTTAAATATTCAGAAATCCTTATCCCTTTAGCATTTAATTACCTATTAGTGCCAATGCGGGTTTTTCCGATTTCTCTTGCATTTCTATTCGCTGTCACGTTAGGAAGGAGAGTGGAAAAAAAGAAAAACTTTCCCTTTTAACTTCCATTTGCCGCTTGTAAATCTCTGGAAACTATGTATCTTTCGCAAATTTTAAGTTCCAGGGTACTTTCGTTGTTGCTTTGTCCCGGTCAACAAAAAAACTTTCACTTCTTCTCAACTCCTCCTGCACTTTCTTTTTCCGGCTGAGCGCTTCTATGTGGCGGCCATTTCTGACCGCCGCTCAGCTGCCTTCGGAAAAGGGGGTTTTGCCAGCTAGAGAAGAGAGGTGCGATATCTCTTGACCCTGCCAGATCCCCCCTATCTTCGCCACCTTCTATGGAGGTGGCTAGCCCTGAAGCCGGGTGGCTCAGGGCACTCCGGCAGCGAGCGCAGGCAGAAACCGCGCACAGTCGCGGATTCCTGCCTGCCCCGAAGCGCTGCAGACCGGAACTCCCAGTTTTGCATTTTCTTAAAGATACAATTTTAAAATGTTTATCCTGGTTTATATATTTCTAACCCAAATACCTGTTAGGTGACTTATATTCCTGACACCTGACACATGGTTCTTTCTGTAACAGAGAGACTAACATTATTATCACACATACATTTGATTTCATCCCTCCCACCCACTTTTTTGGGTACTTTGTATGGAATTGCCATCGTAAACGGGATGCGGACACATTGGTATGTGATATCCATGATGCATCTGCTAGTGGATAACCTGTCCACCGAACTAGATATTGTAACAGTCCACGTCTATGACGGGAATCAAGTATTTCATTGATTTCGTAATGATCATCCCTAATGGGTCCTGGGGTTTTTACCCTAGGTTCTTGTCTGGTCATATCAGCTGGTTTCAGGAGACTGATATGAAATACAGGGTGAATTCTTTTAAAATGTGAAGGAAGTCGAAGACCAACAGTACCTGGATTAATAATTTGTACCACTGGGAATGGTCCTATATATTTTGGTCCTAGTTTTTTACTGGCCAGGCCTAGTTATATGTATTTAGTTGATAAATATACCCAGTCTCCAATGTTATATTGTATTTGTGCGGATCGTTTATCTGCCTGAGTTTTATATGCTTCTTGTGCTTTTTTCAATGCGAGTCGGACAGAGTCCCATTGTTTTTTTATATTATTTGCCCATGTAGTAGCGGTTTCTGATTCTTGTTCTTTTCCTTTATGAGGCCATTCTGGTATAGGTACAAATTCCATACCACTCACTATCTGGAAAGGGGAATATCCAGTACTGCTATGTGCAGTATACGCTATCTCAGCATATGGTAGTAAGTCTACCCAATTACTTTGTTGATAATTGACATAACAACAGAGGTACTGTTCAATAGTGGCATTAGTTCTTTCAGCTGCCCCATTAGTAGCTGGATGATAAGCTGTACTTAATCCTTGTGTAGATCCAATCAGATGTATAAACTCTCACCAGAATTTTGATGTGAACTGTACTCCCCTATCCGATATAATTTTTCGGGGCACTCCATATAACTGGTATATATGTTGTATAAACAAGTATGCCAATTTTCTAGTAGATGGTATTCCTTTACATGGAATGAAATGTGCCTGTTTGGAGAATAGATCAATAACAGTCCATATAACTGTATATCTGTGATTATCTGGCAAATCAACTATGAAATCCATACCAATGTCTTGCCAGGGTTTCATTGGTTCAGACACGGGTTGCAGTAAACCTGCTGGCTTTCCAATTTTTATTTTATTGATTACACAAATAGGACAGGATTTTACATAATTTTCTATGTTCGATTTCATACCTGGCCACCAAAATTGTTGTTTTGCTAACTGTAGTGTTTTTAGAAACCTGTAATGTCCCGCTTGTCGAACATTGTGACAACATTTCAACACTATTGATCTTAAAACGTTCGGAACATATATCTTAGCTCCTCTCCATGCGATACCATCTTTCATCTCTACCTTGTTTTTATTCTTTGTTAGCCAGTGATCTTCCTTTAAGATTGTAGGTAAATCAGTTGCAAGTATGGTTGTTCGTAATGATTCAACCCGATCAATCATTGGTATGAGTGGTTGAACTATATTTTCACGCATACTATTATATTGAGGAAGTCGTGATAAAGCGTCCACCATAAAGTTTTCCCTGATGGAACATATTTTAATTTGAAGTTAATTTTTTTAAAAAATAATGCCCAGCGAACTTGCTTTGGTGACAACCGATGTGGATTTTGAAGTGCTTCTAAGTTTTTATGATCAGTCCACACCTCAAACGGCTGTGAACTTCCCTCTAACAGATGTCTCCAGGTGAGTAATGACCAACGAACTGCAAAAGCTTCCTTCTCCCAAATTGCCCAATTGCGTTCAGCTGCATTAAACTTCCGAAAAGTATACGCACATGGTTGCAATTTATCCTTTACATTCTTTTGTAGCAAAATAGCTCCCACAGCTACATTGCTGGCATCCGCCTGGATGATGAATGGTAGGTTTGCATCCGGGTGTTTCAATACTGGCTCTTGTGCAAACAGATTTTTTAGGTTATCAAACACTATTTGACATTTGTCTGTCCATGGTAAAACTGTATTTGGTTTTGGATTTTTAACACCAATAGACTTGGTTCATAATAAATCTGTTAATGGCATAGTGATATCGGCAAAACATGGTATAAACTGTCTATAAAAGTTTGCAAACCCCAAGGAACTTTGCAATCGTTTCCTTGTCCTTGGAGCATGCCATTTTAACACAGTTTCTACTTTCTTAGGGTCCATTTCAATTCCTTGTTTGGAAATACGATAGCCTAGATAGTCCAGCCATTTAGTGTGAAATTCATATTTTGATAATTTCACATAAAGCTGAGCATCCAATACTTTTTTGAGTACTTGTCTCACTAGTTGAATGTGTTCTTGTTCAGAATTAGAGTAAATTGTCATCTAAATAAACTAAAACACCTCTATACAAATGTTCATGTAACACCTCATTTATCAGTTGCATGAAGACGGCTGGAGCTCCTTGCAAGCCAAATGGCATTAAGTTATAATAATAACTACCGAGGGGACAATTAAACATTGTTTTCCATTCATCTCCTTGTCGAATTTTTACTCTATAGTAAGCCTCCCATAAGTCAAGTTTAATGAATATTAGTCCTTTTGCTAAGGTAGCAAGCAAATCTTTCATTAATGGTAACGGATACAATGGCTCTATGCAAATGGCATTTAAATCTCGATAGTCTACATATAGACATAATCCGACATCTTTTTTTTCTTGAAACAACACTGGCGCTGCCATATGAGATCTGCCTGGGGTTATAAATCCCCTTTTTAAATTTTTTTCAATGTACTTTCTCATTTCTTTTAATTCTTTTTTAGTCATTGAATACATTCGTGGTTTGGGTAATGGTGCTCCTGGAATCAATTCTATAGCACAATCTGTAGCCCGATGGGGTGGTAAACAATCAGTTCCATTTTCCTTAAAAACTTCTGCCAAATCTTCATACTCAATTGGATAGGATCGGGGTGGGGCTATTGATTCCTCCTCTTTCAAGATATTATTTGATGCTCGATTGAATTCATCATTGTTTGGTGAATGAGGACTCACTACTAAGCATAGTTTATGATAACCCCCTTCCCAGTGTATAGTTGGCTCCCATTTATCAAGCCAGGCTAGACCTAGGATTAGTGCTTCACTCATGTGAGGGACTATTATAAAAGAAATCCATTCCCAGTGTTCACCCATTACCATTTTGATATATACTGTTCTATGGGTTGCTGGAACTCCACCCAGTATAGACCCATCCACCTGTTCAAACTTAATAGTGACATCCAATTTGATAACCCTTACATTTAACTTATCCACCACCGCTTTAGTTATCAAACACCTTGTGCACCCGGAATCTATTAATGCCCCCACCTTGATTCCCTGATCAGTTCGTTTATTCCATAACAAAACAGGTATAATAAAAGGATGAATGGGCTTACTCACCATTGGGTCATCAGGTACCTCGGTTTCCACTTCATCTTCACCCACTGTAGTAGATGGTATGTTTGATCTGTCAAACAGTTTGAATGTCTGGCAGGTGGACCGTTATTCCTCTCGCTTTGTCATGATCATGCCATTCTCGTGTACCAATTTTGGTTCTAGTCAAATCCGCACCAGCTCTGGGATCTTTGGCCACTGTCAGGGGTGGTATAGGACATTCCATAGCCCGATGTCCCAGTCTATCACATCGAAAACACTTCAATGTTCCCCTTCCACTTTGCATTGGGATTATTTTGGTTTGAGGTTTTATCACTGAGCCCATAGTTTTACGTGGTTGTACTAATCCTTCAAGCCTTCGCCTCAAACGACGTAGTCCATCATCTAGTTCTATTGCCACCCTATACCAATCAGTTAGTGTGGTATGCAACCCCCTATAAAGACAAGCTTGATTTAATTTAGGGTCCATCCCTTCTTTGAAGAGATGTATTAACAAACTTTCCAGCAGTGTGGGGAGTTTACCATTTACTCATCGAAAGTCATTCACATATTCTCGGGCCGTACTCCCTTTTTGTTTTATGGCCAACAGGTCTTCTTCTGCCCGTTTATCTGCCGTCATGTCTTCAAACCGGGTCCTCAATGCATCTAAAAATCGCCCTATAACTCCCAATTCTTCTGCCCTATAAATCAGCTGCCCATTCATAAGCTTTTCCTGTTAGTACTCCAGTCACGGCAACTACCATAGACCAATTTGAATGGTAACATTGGCCATATAAATCAAAATGATTCAATACTTGACCCAAAAATACTGCTACTTTATTGGCATTGCCGTCAAAAGTGGCTGCTGAGGGGGGGGGGGGGGGGGGGCACCTCACTTGTGTTTGTCCTTCCCAACGAGCCCCATACCCCCTATCTGGTCTTTCCAATACACTAGGTCTCATGGAATATCTATTTGTCTCTATACCTCTATCATCTAGTCTTCTAGAACATAAGTCCGACCGTTCCAAGCCTCTCCCAACTTTGGACTCCTGTAACCCTAAAAGACTAGATGTACATAAAGGGTCCCTCCCAGAGTGCAATGCTTGTTTATGGAACAATGTCCTCCTATCCATTGGCTCCTTCAAAGTCACCTCCCCAAACTGACTCAGTAACATGTCTAATGTTTCACTGCCTGGGACTGCCCACTGGCTTTCCTCTGACCCAGGCCAATGCTTAATGCACCAGTTAGCCATTCGGTCCTTCCGTTGAGGTTCTTGCTCTTCTTCCCCCTTTGGAATATGGCTAGGTTCACTCAATCGCACTTTGGTTAATTTTGGCTTTACAACCGGTTGTGATGACAATGGCATGGGTTCCTTCTTCTCCCCATCAGCCTCCAGTTCGTGTCTGCTCACAGAATCATTTTCAATCACCTCAGTACCCTCCTCCACCATCCATGCTGGATCCGTACCTTCTGCCATAGTCCTTCAATAAACCCCTTTATAAGAGGAGAAGATAGAGCAGCGCTGGCTTTCTGTTAGCTTCCATTGGACTGTCCTGCGAACCTCACTGAATTGATTCGCTTGTGCCTGAGGATTGACGCCCACCTGCAGAGGCGGAACCGTTGTCGTGCTTCCCGAGCACCTCCTGTGGCCCCTGTTGTGTATGAAACCTCGTTCCCACAGGAGGAGCCCATGGATCTAGGCACCGCCAGACTCTGTCGGTGATGGAGCGCAATAGATGGTGTGTCGAGGGGTTGTGTCTGTACTGCGGGGAACCTGGACATTGGGCCGCTTCATGCCCCAAGAAGCAACAAGTGGTGTTGGCCCCAAGGCCTGTTCCTCAGACCCAGCAAACTTGTTCAGTTCCTGTACCTGCTGTTAGCTTCCGTTGGAACTTATAGAAACTTCAACAATAAACTACTTTACTCACAGTTTGTTGAGAAAGAATGTATTTATTATAATCCGTTTCTTCCAACCCAGCAACAATCGGTGAATCCAAATTAAGCCAGCACTGAGAGAATCTGCCTCTCAGTGCTTTTTATTACCCAGTCCCACCCCTTTCTACTAACATCCGCCCTCCCCATTAATCCCGCTCACCTCCACCCCACAATGCTAAATGCAGCTAACCTGCTGACCCTAATCACGCCCACCACATTCCATCCCACATATCCGATTACTCCCCCCCTCAGTCCGTTTCATATTCATCTATTGTGCAAACACACAGCAAGACCAAGATGAAGCTCTGATTGGCTTAAAAATAAAAAAAAGAAACCCCAAGAGCCGTTCTTCATCAGCTGTTTTGTTCTGTTAAGCTGTGCCGAACCACTCTGTAGAGGAGCAGCAAACACCCCCCCCCCACCAGTTCCTGTCAGGTGGTTGTGCCCGTAATGGGATGTCAGTTCCATGAACATTTAGCAGGTTCAGCAACAACAGGAGCTGCGGACCTCATCTTTTCCAGGTTAACATGTCGGGCTTCCCATCACAGAACTGGTTGGCAGGACCTTTGAAGCCCGACACCTGCTCCCCGAACCCAGAAATCCTTGGATCGGGCACACATAGGATTTGAATCATGTCCCTCAGAAGTGGATTACGGACCCCCTTGGCATTTGATCCTGGCGATGCAAGTGTTCCTGGCCAATAGTTCCCAGGGGATCCCAGCGCATGCTCTGGTGGACTCCGGCGCCACCATGAACTTCATGGACGTGGCCTTCGCAGAAACGTATGCAATTCCCCAGTGCTCTGTAGACCCTCCTCTGCAGGTTGAAACCATTGATGGCCGGGTGCTTGTGTCTGGGCCTATCAAGGCCGCCACCCAGCCCTTGCGTCTATCGGTGCGCATGAGTAGGTGATTCAGTTTTATCTCACTTCTGGACTGCATCTCCCTGTGGTTTTAGGTTTGGTGTGGCTTCAGACTCATGACCCCCAAATCTATTGGTCCCAGAATATGATCACATTCCCAAGTCTGCAGCGCATAGATCACACCCGACAGATCTGTGCAGGGATGGTAATGAGTTCACCCAAGGTGTCCGTGCCTTCGGAACTCCAGGACTTTACAGATGGGTTTAGTGAGTAGCAGGCTTTGAGGCACGCCGATCCATATTGTCTGTTTGTAGTGGAAAAGCCTGAGTACCTGCGTCCAGAGGATCCACTTCCACTCCAGATGAGACAGCCCATAGAATTGTTCTCCGCTGTGCAGGAGCCAGTGGATTTACGGACGCAGATTCGGGAGGTGCAGTGGCACGATGCTTGGGCGGATCAGCGGAGGCAAGAAGTGGGACCCAACTCACCGTGGTTGTTTGAGGAGGAACTCTTGCAATACCGCAACAAACTCTATGTCCTGGCAGGGCCGCTTCGGGGACTTATCTTGTCGCAGTGCCACAACAACCCTGCAACGGGGCATTTTGGCCTGTTCAAGACATTGTACCTTGTGTCTCAGACTTTCTGGTGGCCCCGTTTACGGCACGATGTGCAGTCTTATGTAAGGTCTTGCATATGATGCTGGAAGGCTAAGACAGATTATAAGCGAGTTGTGGACCACTCTTGGACAGGGACGCCGCCATTGGCTGTGGGGGATCGGGTGTGGGTGTCTACTCGGCATCTTCCGTTAGACCAGCCAGTGAGGGAGCTTGACCATCAGTACCTTGGGCCGTTCCCTGTAGAGGCGATAATCAACCCAGTCGCCTACTGTCTGAAGTTGCCTCGTTCGCTACAGGTCCATCCGGTATTTCATCGCTCCCTTTTGGTTCCTGAATGGCCGGCTTGTCAACCTGAACCTTCCCCGCCAACACCATGTAATGGAGACAGTTCGTTGGAGTACAAGATCACCAGTATTTGAGACTCTCGGTGGTTGAAAGGGCGATTTCAGTACCTGATTGAATGGAAAGGGTACAGAACAGAGGTATTTACATGGAAGGATGTGACTTCCGTCCATGCTATGGATTTAGTGAAAGCTTTTCACACTCGATTCCCGTCTCAGCCACATTTGCACTGTTAGACCCGGGGAAGGGCCCTGCGGTGGGGGATAGTGTTGTGGTTAGCTGGCAGCAATGAGGACATTCCTGAGGAGACTGTGTAAGGTGTGAGTGAGAGCGGGATGATTCATGGAAGAGCAGCACAGGCGACTCGGGAGTAAGAATGCTAATTAATGACCCCTCCCTCCAGGGAATATAAGCCTGGTTTCAAACGTTTTTTGCCTTTGCAAAAGGCAAAAACATTCAAAGGACTCAGTGTGTGATTACAGACTCTGATTTATGTGAAGACTTCTGCCAAGGTTTTTCTAATTGGACAAGAGGTTGATTTGTAGATTATGATTTTTTTAAAACAAACTTTATTGATTATACAACTAAAATGTCAAACACATATACAACACACAGAAAGAAAAAGGAAAAAAACAATTTAAAAAAAACTAGCAATTCTATTATCGACAGTCTATGGTTTCTTGTTTGTTATCAATATTGGTGACATATTTACAAATACATCTTATTGCGAGTATTTAATTACTACCTCTTTTACATTTTACGTTTACTAATATATTTTCTATTTTTGTTCTATCCAGTCATACCAGCATTCCCAGCTTCTATAATATTCTGATGTATCTTTTTCCTTAAGTGCTAAGGTTAACTTATCCATCTCTGCACAGGCTGTTATTTTCTGAATGACCATTTCCTCTGTTGGAATATCTGCTTGTTTCCAACACTGTGCAAAGGTTATTCTGGCTGCAGTAAGAATGTGCAGTATTATATATTTGACTTTTTTAGAAATTTGTCTATTAAATATCCCCAATAGGAAGAATTCTGGTTTTAATTCAATTCACTCCGCCGTTATTTCCTCTAACCATTTTTTCTGTGCCAGTATCTTTGGGCTTCAGTGCAGGACCACCACATGTGAAAGAATGTTCCGTGTTTCTTTTTACATTTCCAGCAATTTGGATTCATGTTAGGAGACATTTTCGCTATTCTCGAGGGCGAGAGATGCCATCTATAAAACATTTTATAGGCATTTTCTTTATATGTTGCTGATTTTGTAATTTTATTATTCCTTGTCCAGACCTTTTCCCATTCTAATAATGTGATGCTACATCCTATGTTTCTACTCCAAGCTATCATGTTGCCTTTAACTACTTCCTCTTCTAATTCTATCTCTAATAAATAATTATAAAATTTATTTATATTTTTTTTATCTGGGCCTAATAGGATTTTATCTAATTGTTGTAGCTTAGCATAAATTCCAAAATTTTTTATTGTCCTGACTATATCTATTTTGAATTTGCAGGTAAGCCCACAGGTCTACTTGTAGCCCTTGTTCTTGGAGGTCTTGCCATGATTTTAAAGTTCCTTGCGCATCAAGAAGGTCTCTGTATTTTATCATTTTATTAAGATCTAGATTATTTGGATGTATCATCGCCTCCATCGTTGAGATCCAGATTGGGATTTTTAAATAATGTTTTTATTTTATTTTATTCCAATTAGCCAATAAGGAATCTCTAATTATATGTCTGTGGAAATAATTCTGTTTAATTTTTCCAGTGTCCCATAAAAATGCGTGCCACACCCTCTGTAAATCATGGCCTTCTAGAAATAAGATTCTTTTATTCGACAGGTTTACCCACTCTTTCAACCAAAGTAAGGCGGCTGCACTATAGTATAATTCCCAATTTGGGAGTGCCATACCTCCCCTGCTCTTCATATCTTGCATTGCCTTTAGGTTTATCCTCGGTTTTTTTCCCTTGCCAAATAAATTTGGAGATTATCTTGTTCAGTTCCACAAAGTAATTTTTATGTATTTTTATTGGTATTGTTTGGAATAAGTAAATAAATTTGGGCAGAATGCTCATTTTTATAGTGGCAATCCTCCCTAATAAGGAGATTTGCAATTTAACCCATGTCTCTAAATCTTTTTTGACTTGCTGTAATAATTTATTATAATTATTTGTCCATTAGAGTTTTGGATTGAGCCGTCAACCAAATTCCTAAGTATTTAACTTTTTTTACTATTTGTAATCCCATTATCCTTTCCAATTTTAATTTTTGTTTTTCTGTTAAATTTTTAGTTATTAATTTCATTTTTTCCCTATTGATTTTAAGTCCTGCAACTTTCCCAAATTGATCTAACTCTTTCAATAGTTCTTGACCTGTTTCAATTGGTTCCTCTATGAAAAAAAACCATATCATCCGCAAATGACTGGAGTTTATATTCTTCTTTCTTAATTTTTAGTCCTTTTATTCCTGGATTCTGTCTAATTCATGTAAGCAGTGTTTCCAACGATAATATGAAGAGCAGGGGAGATAGTGGACATCCCTGCCTAACTCCTTTCTCTATTTTTATTGAGGGCGTGTACTCTCCATTAATTATAATATTCGCCTTTTGTGAATCATAAATTGTGGTCACAATGTTTTCAAATTTAGTGCCTAGATTCATATTGTAAATTTGTTGGATTAGGAATTGCCAATTTAGATTATCAAAGGCCTTCTGTTCATCCAAGAATACAAGGGCTATTTGTTTTTCCAGGTGGGCTTCGTAGTATTCCAAAACATTTAGTACTATTCTTAAATTATTCCTGATTTGTCCATTTTCATTCATTTTTTTTTTAATCTATTTGCTATAATTGTGGTAAATATTTTATAATCCGTATTTAACAGGGAAATTGGTCTATAATTTTGTGTAAGTTGTAAGTCTGAATCTTCTTTTGGAATCAACGGTATCAGTGTCTCCCTCCATGAATCTGGCATTCTTGCTGCAAGTAGGACCTCATTATATACTTCCACCATGAGAGGTCCTATTTGTTCTCCTATTTTCTTATAGAGTTCCCCTGGTATCCCATCAGGTCCTGGGGTTTTATTGTTCTTTTGGTTTTCTATTGTTGTTTTTAACTTGGGCCACGTAATGTCTCTAGTTAACATTTCCTTCATCTCCTCCTTGATTATTTTATCTTTAGTAATACCCAAATAGTTTCTTGTTGTGTCCTCGTTTACCTCCTTCTTTTTATAAAGATCTTCAAAAAATTTACATGCAATTTCTTTTTTCTGTTCTATTCCTTGTTGGGCATCCCCGTTTTCATCTATTAATTGGTAGATCAATCTTTTTTGTTTTTCTTTTTTAAGTTTGTAGGCCAACCACCTTCCTGGTTTATTGGCCTGTTCAAAGAATATCTGTCTATCTGTATTCAGCTTTAAAGCCATTCCTTCTTGTTCGATTAAGTTTAATTTATGTTTAGTTATTATCATCTGTTTTATCAATTTACAATCTTTTGGGGTGTTTTGTAGCTAAATTTCTGATTCTTTGTTCTAATTTATTTTGTTGGGCATATTTTTCTTTATTTCTTTTAGCGGTGTATGATATCATTGTGCCTCTTATTATTGCCTTCATTGTATCCCAAATATTCTGTTTCGTAGTTGCCTCATTGTTATTTTCTTTTAAGAAATAATCTAATTCCTCCTTAAGTCTCTTCATAAATTCTTTCTCTTTAATTAGCTGTGTATTTAGGGTCCACCTTTTTCTTGGTTTCTTCCTACCTTTCCACACTATCTGAATCGGGTTGTGATCTGCCCATTCGTTTGGTAAAATTTCAATCTCTTTTAATTCATTTATTAGCTCACCATTCATCCACACCATGTCAATTCGTGTCCATGATTGGTGAGGATTAGAGTAAAATGTAAATTGGTTTTTCTCAGGGTTTAATTTTTAATTTCCTCCACATGTGTATCAAATTTAATTCAATCATCATTTCCTCACATGTTTTTGGTAGTTCTCTCCCTCCCCCCCCCCCCCGCTACTGTGATCTTTCTGGTGGTCCACAATAGCATTGAAATCCCCCAAGATACAAATATTCCTTTTCTCTAATTCCACTATTTTCCCATGTATTCCTTTTTGGTTATCGTTAGGGGCATAAATTACCACTAATAGAATTGGAATTGATTTAATCCAAATTTGTAGGACCAGAATTCTTCCATTGGGGTCTGTCCAAATTAGCTCTGCTTTCATGTCGTCCTTCACATATACTGCTATCCTTTTCTTTTTCCTAAAATCTGCTGGCGACGTATACAAATTCCCTAGCTTGGGGCATTCTAGATATTTTTCTTCTTCTTTAAATGAGTTTCCTGTAAACATATTATACCTGCATTTTGATTAATTAGTTTTGTTAGTATTCTTTTCCTTTTTATCCTAGAGTTTAGGCCATTTATGTTAATTGATATTTTCTTTTCTTCGTCCATCACCTAATTGACTCTTGCTCTTTGTCTTGTAGTTACTCCTGTCTCTTTGTGGCTGATTGTGCGTCTTTGGTTCTTCTCTCTCTTGATGTTGTATATTTTTCGAGTTCCTAGGATTCCCATCTCTATTCTTTTGATAGTCTTGGTCGTCTTGCGAATTTGTTTCTAATTAGTCTCTACTACTCAATTCTTCAGGGCCTACCAATCGTTCATAGAATTCTTGGGCTTTTTCCACGGAGTCTACTTTAATTTTTCTTTCTTCCCATGTAATTAGCATTCCCTCTGGGATTAGCCATCTGAATATGATGCCTTTTTGGTTTAATTGGTTCACCAAGAATTTATAATCTCGCCTCTGCTCTCTCACTCTTCTTGGGATTTGTTTAAGCACCAAGATTTCTTTTCCTTTATATGTAATTGTTTCTTCTCTAGAAATTTTATATATAACATCCCGAACTTTTCTTCTGGCAAATCTCACGTGGACCTCTTTTGGATATTTATGTCGTCTTGCGTAATTTGTGCTCACTCTATATACTTCATCTAATTCTTTCAGGATATCGTCCTTGTCTTTTTCCAATAGGTCTGCTAATATTCCTGCCATCACTTGTTCTAAATTCTCTTCTTTAGATTCCATTATATTTTGGAATCTCAGATATGCTGCAGCCTTGTCCATTTCCAGATATACCAAGGAGTCGTCCATTTCTTTACTCACATTTCTTAATTGCTCACCAACCATTTCCAGCTTCTTTTCCGTTTGTTCCGTCCTTTTCTCAACCTCCTTTATTGTTGATTCATTCCTTTCTAGTGCTTGCTGTATTGTTTCAATTTTTTGATCCAGCTTTAAGATGTCTAATTTCATTTCTGCCTTTAAGTTTCCCATCTCTTCTTTTAATTCATTTGTATCAGCTCTTGTTTAGGTATGATTTTTCTCCATTATTTCCTGAAGCTTCAGCATGGATTCTTGTAAAGGAAGAAGGGTCGATTGGATATTGGCATTCGTGATGACAGGTTGTTTCTCTCCAGGGAGAGTTTCTTCAATTGTCTTTTGTACCATCACTGAGGGTGATGGCATCGCAGTTGTTTGTATTGAAGAAGTCTTCTTTCCAGTTTTAAACGTTGTATTAGTCAAAGAGGTCATTTCTTGTAAAATTTGTTTTTGTTTTTGTATTATATTAAATATGTTGTCCCAAATTAACATTCACTATTGAGAAGTATCAGCTATATATGGCCACTACTCTAATTAATATATGTTACAGGGTTATCCTCTCTTGTCAATATATATATTCTCCAGAACAATTTTAGAGCTATTTTCTAAATCAGATACCTGGATTTGTAGATCTTAATGAAATATCAAATTCCTCTATTTAAATTTAAGTACTATTAATCTGTATATCTATAAGTGCTATAAAATCCCTAATCTCAAAATAGTGTTATAAAATAATATTTCAAATAGTTACAAATTTAGATGAAAATATATCAACTTTGCTATACAATAATTAATCTGTAGTAATCACAATTAGTCACAATTATTTAATTCAATATAATCAACGCCTATAATCAAATATCTATACCTAAATAATTCATTATCACCTCCCTTTTTTTGTGCTATAAACAAATATAAACTTCAATATTTACTAATGTATCAATTAAATCATATATAAATTACGTTTACCACATTCAAAAGTCAGTTGAGTTGATGTCAAGAAATAATTATTGCAATCCGCAAAGTTTAAAGGCTTAAAGTGTCTTAATGTAGCTGTTCAGTTCTTCAAAATTCCTTCACCGAGCACACTGGAAGCGCAGACTTGCTGAGTAATGTCTCTGGTTTCACCGTCTCACCGCACTTTCCGCTGTAGCCGTTTCTCCTTTCGTTTAAAAGTCTTGCAAGACAATCTTTAAATTCATATTGTCTCTTTCTTTAATAAAACTTCTCCACAGCTCCAGTCCAATAATCCAAAAAGAGACCAGTAAATTATTCAGTTTCGTCTGTGGAATATTTAAAGTTGTAATAAGACTATTTAATTCCTTACTTCAAATCTCCCACGATCTCAAGTTCGTCCTTCCAATTTTCCCCAAAATCCACAATTCAAATCTTTCAAAGTTCCTTTAAATTAAATTTGTTGTTCTTTTTCTTTTCTCCCCCCCCCCCCCAATTATTGTCAGTCACTCAGGTCCCTCCGATTCTCTTATCTTCTCTATCTGATCGCTTGTGTCCTTACCCTCTTCTGTCTCACGAGCCCTTTCGCTTTCGCCGCCGCTCGTATCTGCTTTGGCCGCTGTTTTCGGGCTTCACTCCAACTAAGATTCTCCAATATTCAACGCTCAATCAGGATCGCAAATTCTTTCACTTGCACTCTTCATTCACCACAGTCTGTCACTCACTCGCTTCCTCTTGTATGCAACAATCAAGGCTTTAGGACTGCCATTACTGACAGTCTCTTGATGTCGGTCTCCACAGGGTCTTTCTGCGTCGCGATGAGAATCGCCTTTTCCACACCGCGACTTGAGTCTCCCCACACTGGCACGCTTCTCTACAAGATGCGTGCACCCCTAAGGGTCACTCCAACAGCAAGAGGAGATAGCGTGAAACCCAGAGTGAGCTTCAGCACCTCTGTTCGTCCATATCTCGTCACCGGAAGTCCCCTATTTGTAGATTAAAGCCGTGAAAGTTTGAGTTATTGAGTTTATCTGTGTTTGCTCTCGGAGACTTCGGCTGGGTCAGAACAGTTGGCCATGGCTAGTTGGCTATAGAGTTGGCCTTGGCGAGTTTGTGTAGTGAGTTGGCCATGGTTGGTTGTGATGAGCTGGCCATGGCTAGTTGGCCATAGAGAGTTGACCATGGCAAGTTGGTTGTGGTGAATTGGACATCGGGAGTTGTTGTAGAACCCTTCACCAACGCATCCAACACTCGGCAGCCAGCAGCCTCAAAAACATACGAGTTGGCATTGGGACGCCCGAGCGCCTTCTCGGCCTGGCAGATGCTGTGGTCGGCCTGCTTGCTCAACTCCCAGCACTCCAGCAAAGTCTCGCTGAACTGCTTGTAGGCCTCCTCCACAATGGAGCTTCTCCTGGCCGGTTGGACCTCCCAGTAACCCTCTTCCACCCAGGGCTGAGCCCGGCCAGTCATCTTGCTGAGACCCCCACCATTGTTGCAACGCTGCAGCCAGTGGTCCAGATCCTTGCAGAGCTGGTAGAGCTCGCTACCCCATCTGGACACCCGCTCGTCATCAATCACTTTCTCCCATGGGAACATTTCTGCCAGGATGGCCGGGTAGCTGGGGGCAGCGCAGAAGGGGTTGCTGAGCCGGGCTGGGCCGTTGTGGAAGCGCACATTGTCCAAATGCTGCAACCCGGCCAGGCACTGCAGCTGTTGTGGGTTGTGCAGCTGGTTGCTGGATGCGTTGAGACTCTGCAGGCTCTCACAGCTGCTTAGCGGTTCCAGGTTTGAGATACGGTTGGCGGCGACATTGAGCACGGTCAAGGCTTTGAGCACGATCAAGGCTTTGAGCACGGCGAGGGGGCCCAGGTGGGTCAGGCCATTGACTGACAGATCGAGCCACTCCAAGCTGGCACACTTGTCGAGGCAGCCCAGTTCCAAAATCCCCAGACCTCTCAGTTTCAACAGCAGGATGGACTCGAGATTGAATTCTCCCATCTGGCTTTTTAGCAGCTGGATGGTGATCTTGCCGTTGTGGTCCGGATCATCGCTTTTCTCGCTCAAGAAGTCCATTTCAGTTCCACCAAACAGGTCTTGGAAGATGTTGGGTTCCTCTTAACTCGCGCTGCTCTTACTGCCCATTTTGCGACTGCAAAAGGACCTCTTGAATCTAAGCCGTGCCTCCTGCGGGGAAGGGAAAGGTACAAAATCTAAGAGATCCGTGTCAGGGGGACAGGTGGTCCTCTACTTACGACGGCAACCCAGCCCAGAATTCTGATGCTTTGCCGTGACATTGCTTCAGTGAGTTTTGCCCTGTTTTACGACCTTTCTTGCCATCTTTAAGTGAATCTCTGCAGTTTTTCAAGCTTGCCGCACAGCCGTTCAGCAAATCTGGCTTCCCCATTTACTTTGTTTGGGGATCACATAACCCATGGACATAGCATGCCTAAGGCGGGACTAGAACTCCCCGTCTCCTAGTGATTGGCCCAAAGTCACCCAGCCGCCTTTCATGCCTAAGGCGGGACTAGATCTCCCTGTCTCCTGGTGATTGGCCGAGTCACCCAGTTGGATTTGCCTCCTGTGAGGTACCCTCTGTTTGAGGTCCCAGAAAGAAGGGATATTAGAAACAGGAAGTTGGATACTGAGACGGGCGGCATATAAATTTGATAATAAAATAATACAATAAAATTAAATAACAAAATAAAATAAAATATAAAATAATAATATAAATAAAATGTAACAAAAGATAATAAAAGATAAAATAAAATGATAAAATATAATAAAATGAAAACAAAATGAAAAGAAAGTAATACAAAATAAAAAAGTAAAATGAAATAAAATAAAAATATAAAAGAATCAAATAAAAATATAAAATAAAATATAGACTACATAAAATACGGTGACATCAAAAATTAAATAACAAAGTATAAAATAATACAAAAGAAAATATAATAAAAATAACATGTAAAATAATATAATAAAACAATAAAATGAAATAAGGCAAATAAAAATAATAAAGAAGTAA